>JAKCPI010025401.1:0-13289 GCA_023213315.1 Euborellia annulipes | reverse complement strand
TTGTGATAAGAAATTTTATTATAGCACAGTACAGCCTCTAAATTTATTAATTTACCTCCAATATGTTGATGACTCCCCTTTCTATTGTACATAAAAATAGTATCCTTAATATCCTGGGTAAATTTAATTCTTTCCACCCGAATATAAAATTCACGTATGAGACCGAGATTGATAATAAGATACCCTTCCTTGACCTGCTAATCATTAAAAACACTGAGGGAAATTTGTCCTTGACATCTATAGAAAGTCAGTCTGATAGTGGCAGATTTTTAGACTATAATTCAAACACCCCTTTCTATATAAAATGAACATCCTTGGATTGTTTTTGGCAAGCCGTGTGTGAGGCATACGCTGGTGGATAATGAATTTGTGCAAAAAAATCTGATAGATTTCAGGAGTACGGCAATCTCCAACTCGTATCCTGCACATTGCATTAACTATGCAATCGAGCGGTACAAACGAAAATATAATTCTGTTTGCGTAAATTTAACTACCTACACCGGCTGATCCATCAACCGGTCAAGATAAACAATTGTACAGCTTATGCCATGCTACGCCATGGTCCTGCCTCAGAAAATATACAAAGAACACTAAAAACAGTTTGGAGCACAGACTGCCCTAAAATCACAGACGAGCCCATCTTACTTATTTAACAACAAGGACAATTTCCCTCTGATACCAAATTTGATGTCGTTTATTTCATCAAATGTTTAGACTGTCCATCACCAACTAGAGGATATGTAGGTCAAACGGGGTGTCCATATTAATCAAAGAATGGCGGGTCATAGAGTAATATCAAGTGTAAAAAAACTTGTACGGCGCTCTGCTCACATTCCTAGAAAACAATCACAATTTCGACATAGACAACTCAAAAAATTCTCCTACAGATGAATAACACAACGAAACGTTTATTTGCGGAGAAATGCTTCATCAAAGCTCTGGGGGACTCGGGCAATAAATTTCAGACCGATTGTGTGCGGGACTTAGTAATTTTTATATTTCATTTCTTGATGGCCTGGGAGCCAAGTTGTGTGTGAATTAAATAAGTATATAATCTGCTCCATCACCATCTCGAAAATCCTTTTATTTATTTTATTGAATATAATTATAGTTGGTGGCAATGTTGTCTTTCAGATAGATTTTGATTAAAATAAAATTGTAAAACAATTCTTTAATAATTTTATATTTTTATATAAAAAAATTGCAATATCAAATTTGTGTCAACTCATTGCCATTGACTTTTTGCGTCGAGGATTTGCTTGGGTTAGGTTGGATTATCGCCTTTCAATAAACAAACATGAGTTCGGTATACCATCATCACCTCTGACCCTATAAGAGGTCATTGTACAAAATATTTACTATAATATCAAATGTAATAAATAAAATCTCTCATTAACAAAAACAATTTTGTATCTCAAACTTGGCGCTTCGTATAAGCTGATTGCATTGCCTTGTATTTTATACAAATAATTCATGTATAATACACATCTACTGACAACTCCGCAATATGACTCAATGCTTTGTCATTTGAGCTCACACTGTATGTATCAGTTATATATTGTTTGTAAATATTCAAATAATCTTTTGTTATTTTGATTTTTCTAACTCAACAATGCTTTCAGCTCAAAATGGACTGATGATGGTTATATTTCATTAAAACCGAAACTGTTTCCTCAATAGAGAGTTTCATTTCGTGGAGACTAACTACCTGGCTGCTTGCTCCTGTATCCTCTTATTGTCAAATATAACAGCCACTTCATCTCTTCAATATCATAATATTCAATTAAAAACTGTCTGGGATCCGAACCCGCGACCCTTGGATTACAAGGCTAACACCCTAGGGGGTATGGAAAAATTTTTGAAAATTAGGCATTGAAATTTGCGTTTTTAGTCATCCTAAGACGTGGAAAAATTTATAATTTTTCTGTTTAGTTTTAAAATATTAAATAAAACTTTGGAATTTTTGTTGTCCAATGGGGGGGGGGCCCGGGCCCCTGGGCCCCCTGGGACCGCTAGTGTTTCTATCTTACCTCTCTCGCGTGATAATATAGTCACCAAATTCTTATTTATTTCAATGAAACTAATCAGGTTAGTGGATACTTTATAGTTTAAAGCTCCGAATTTCAACCTTTAGTTTAAAGGCTCTAACAGACAGAACGCGAAATTCGCGTCGCTCAGGCTACGCGCGTATTTCGCGGCGAAAGGCGTTTTTGCTAAGCCACACAGGAAGCGTAATCTGGGCGTACGATCCGGTATTGTGTATATGTTTCAACAACCTTTTATTTAATGAATTTATAAATATTTGATAAATAAAGTATTATATTACGAAAGAAATAGAATATCATTGCAAAATTAGATTTTATTTAAATCTTATTTTATTAATGATAACTTTGATTAAATATTTTTCGAGGCTTGTAAATTAGAATAAGATAATACTATTCAATTACATCGATTCGGACTTTTTACTAATCATAGATTGGCTGCCAAGAAAAAACATATTTTATTATTTACTTTTATTTAGTTAGAGGCGAAAAAACAAGTGTTTTTAACTCTATAAGTTTTTTTATTTCATTACTCATCTTGATGATTCGCCTGTTCGCGCGAAGGAGTTGTAATTTTGTACAACTCGAAAAAGCTGTCGCGCGAAAGAGAGCGTTTACGCCACGTAAGTTCGCCCCCTGTGTGACGGGGATGATACAGTCTTGCCTTATACAACATTTCGCGGCCTTTCGCGGCGTTGAAAAAACGCCAAGCGACGCGAATTTCGCGTTCTGTCTGTTAGAGCCTTAAATACAGCTTTTACGAACCAATCATCTTTAAATACGTTCTTGCAACCCAAAATTATTTAGCGGAAGGTTTTAAACCAACAAAGCGTTTAACGAACCGTTAAATACGTTCTTGCAACCCGGCAATAGTCTTGAAACTATTTATAAAAAAAATTTTTAATTTTGCACAGAACAATATTATCTGTCCTCTTTTTTTTTAAGATCTTTTTCGGCATCTAAGGCCATTTAGACTCCATCCCTATTTATTTCAAATGATTCGTAGTAAAATCAAATGAAATAAATTTTTCTCGTTTGGGAAGGGAAGCGAACCCAGGACTCCGGTGCGAGAAGCTGTCTTCTCACTGAGCCACGGCTCCCGGGCTGTCTTCTTAAAATTTATAAAAAAAAATCATAATTGTGATGTTTGTTCACTGTATTGTGAAGAGAATGAATATGTAACCATATGAGAGATTGACCCTGTGTTGTATGAAGTTTAAGAGAACAATTTTGTATGTTTCGGCCTGATGATAGTCCTTTTCGGACCGAAACTGTGAAATTGTGCACACAATAGTTGTCTGGCAATAAAATTCCTGTATAATAAAGTAAAATACTTTGTTTTAATTATCGTGCACTCCATCATACGAATTTAAAAGAAGTAAACCTCCAATTATATCAATTGATAATTTCTCTTCGTCTCTTTTAAATTTATTTTAAAACGTTAAAAGAAGAATTTTGGAACAAAAATTCAGAAATATCGGATTATTCGTATATATCGTATTTTAATTCATTTATTTATTATCAACGAACGTGATAAACTCGATATATCTATCAACGCATGACTGTCTGTCTGTGTGTTCAATTTTAAGCATGAAGGAATTGAACTAGGAGATTGATATTTTATATTTAAGTTAGGCACCCGCCCTCGGGCTTGGTATAGGGGTTAGCGCGCCTGTCTTGTATGCCAAGAGTCCAGGAGCTCGGATCCCAGGCAGTCCGATGGGAAAGCCTGGACCCCAATATATATATTATTCACTCATTTTACGCTAAAAATTGTTTGACGCACACTTTATTCTTGTGCTTCATAGGAAAGATAGGAGAAATGGTTTCCATGGTAACAAAATACAAATATTTTCACCCGCGACCCTTGGTATAGAAGTCCAGCACTCTAAACTTTACACCAAGCCCGCGGGCGTTTATAAATTTTATTGATACATCTTGAATTTAAATATATATCGACACAAAACAAAACACTCGATTAGCAAAGGTAAGAGAAAGTTGTGTGCTGTGCAACAGTCACACCAGATTTTTTATAATAGGTAGCATTCGAAAAGCAAAAAGGGTTCTAGACATCGCAGATAGAAATGTTGTTTTTCTCTCCCAAGTTCCGGTGGATTGCATGCCTGTCAATTTAATGGCGCGCGCGCGTGGCGTGGCCCTTACGGCCCTTAGACCCAGGCCAGCCACTCAATGAATCTCTAATGGCACTTTTTTGTCTTTCAAGGGCGCAACAGTTGCTCTTTAGTCAACGCCCTACCCACTCAAAGATGACCCTCAGATCAGATGGAGAAAAAAAGAAAAACACAAAAACCGTTGAGAGGGATAACTGAGAGTGGCGATCATACTAGCACTCTAAAATTAGCAAAGTGATTTCTTTTTTTTTTGAGTCTCTGAGGACCTTTATTTAATGTTATACATTTGATGGAACTAAAAGTAACACTCTATAATCATTGGCATAAATAAGGATCAAAATTCATCTTTCCTTTATCAACGGCGCGGAAAATTCTCCACTGTAATTTTAAGTGAAACTTTAATTTGATGGCCTCAAATTTTTTCGCTCTTCTATCAGCATGTCGCGTTACAAGCTGTGACGTCAAAGGCCGTGACGCAACAAGCCATGACGTCACAAGCCGTGACGACAAAAATTGAAAAGTTGAAATTTAATATATATGACCAATTATAAAAAAATAATTGTGAGATTTATGCCCAATTGCACCGTACGAGTTAAGCATTATTTAACCCTAAATAATACTTAACTTTCCAAATTTCGTTGTATCGCTTGCAAAGTCAAGCTTAAATGTCTAAATTTTAACTTAAATCTAAGCTCTCGATTTCGGGGCTTAGCGTTTGCTTAACCTAAAAAACAATTTTCTGTTAAATAAATGACACTCTATTCCAAATTATATTGATAATGTAATATTAATTATCTAATAATAATAAATTTTTTATTCGATCTAGATTTTTTTTATAAAAAACATGAACAATATGAACTCTATTTTCGAAGATGATCTAAATATTATGGAAATAAAGGATTTTGGAATTTTTTGGAAATATTAAAATATGTATTATAAAATATATAGGTACCCCGTATATATATATATATTTTTTTTTTTATCATTAGGCCTTAGATATGCAGTTGAACCTGGCATGTCTCTCGTAAGAGAATATAAAATAAAACTTCTTAGTTGTCATATAGTTTAATATAGGACAAAACGATATTTTGTAGGCTCTACAGGTTTAATTTATTTTAAAAAAATTTTTTTACACTAACAACAGGACTCACCAATGAACTAATTATTATTAACATTGCAATTTTTCTATTATATTTTTATATTTAAATATAATTTAATAGATAATTTTCTAAAGAGGTATAATTTGATGTTCAATTCTTTCCTTATTAATTTAAATAAAAAAATTATAATCATGAAAATCAATATTTTGTTTTCTATTTTCTTATTTTTCTGAAATTAATTAATATTTATAAACAATATGTAGTTAATTTAATTTAAGAATATTCAAATAATAAACAAAATTATTATTATTAACATCTGTCAATTTTATCAAAAATCACCAGAATATCACTAAAATTTACAACGTTGCCATGTTGCACATTTATAAAATTCTTCTTTACTATTCCATGATTAAAATCTTGCGGTTCAAACAAACAATTTATTTAAGAGACGCTTTAGTTTAAGCACACTTAGTAAAGAGAGGCATAAATGTCAAACGGTGCAATTGGGCATTAATTATTCAATTTTTAAATTGATAGAATATAATTTTTAAAATAATTTAAAATGATTCAAATCTTCAATTACTAAATAAATATTGTTCTCAGTTTTTAACATGCTTTTATTGATTTCCCATTTTCCAATTATTAAGTTAAGATTAAAAACGCGATTTTAATACCCTTAATTGAATAATTTTCTGAAAATTTAACGCCTATGATCCGAAAAAAAGTCTCACTTGCATCGTGGTTTCATAAAACCACACAATGATTTTTTTTTTAACACTCACACACACATTCACACAGTCTTTTCAGAAACTCAGGCCATTCAAGACTTGACGATAACCGTTATTATTTAAATATATATAACATCTATTGGGGGTCCAGAAATTTCTGGTATCCAAATGGCTTAAATAAAATCATTTGTTTCACAAATTCATTTGTTTATATTTACATGTTTTTTAATGACACCTGTATGATTTTATTTCGATTTTTCTTTCCAAAATTAACGAAAATTTTCTTTTTCTTCTGTGATTATTTCAAAAACTATTCAGTTTTCGGGAAAATATCAAAGAATAAAAACTTTTTAAAATTGAGTATTTTATCATAATATAACAAAGAAATTGAAAATTTCGAAATTTCTAAAAAAACTTATTAGGTGTAGTACTACTTCCAGGTGAAGTATTTACTCCAAAAGTTGATAGAAATCTACAATTTTAGTATAAGGAGCATATACCAAATTTCATCGATCTAGCTGCTTTGGTTTTTAAGCAATCGTGTTCACACACACACCCAGACGTAATTCCAAAAGAATGTACGAGAAAGTCTCGGGGAAGTCATTCCCCATATTTTATTTTTTGTTTTCAAAACTCTTTATACCTTTTTTTTTTTTTAATTATTTACAAGTTGTATTGTGGAGATAAAAGAATAGACCAATTGTTACTAATAGGGTGTTTCCAAATGAGTAATTACGTGGTGAATAGAATAGAGACAGGTATAAATAGCACAAAGTGGAAGAGAGAGAGAGAGAAAGAAAGTGAGGGAGAGCAATTGAGTGTTGTGATTTTCAATTAATTAGCTTCTCTCTCTCTCTCTCTTTCTGTCTGCTTATCCATCCAACATTCACAACTCACTTTTAAATATACATTTGCCAACAGACAGATCATATCTTAAATTAATCATTGCTTTAGTTATTTTTTTTTTTCTATTTGTCGTTAATTAGAGAGAGAAAAGTTTTAATGTATTTTAGTATGATCACGGGAATTCTCAAATGAATTCTTAAGGGTTTTTTAGGGATGGAAATGTCGACTCTGACTTTAACCAAGAATCGATCTTTTATTGAAAATAATCGACTTTTTAGAATCGAGTTGAAGCTCTTTCAAGTCGATTAGAATCGATTCTCATTGGACGACTTCAACTTTTTTCTTACAAGATGGTAATATAGTTTGTAACTTTTTCAATGATTGACTTTCTTTGAAAACCTGCACATAACACACCAATCAACACGCTTTCTAAGATCGGTTTGTGAAGATATGTGGCATTCTTAATATTTTAATGTTTTATTTTGATACTCAACTTTGATATTTTATTTTAATGTTCAGTGCCATATCACGTGCAATTTCTGGATAGAGTATTCTTTTATAAAAATATTGAAAACAATATTTGTGTGTGTTGTATTTAATAACATGTTTAAATACTTAATAAATCTTATAAATAAATATATTGAATATTTTTCCTTCGTGTAAGCTCGAGATTTCCTTTGTCGATATTTGGCGAAGATGACGCTGTAGGGGGTAATAAAAGACAAATTTTTGGTTTTACTTTTATTCGGGAAATTTAATTATGGCCGACCAATGTGTGCAACAGTAAAGTGGTTTCGGTTCCAAAGGAAACCATTTTCAAGGTCTGAAAGTGAAAATACATTTCGTTGTTATATCGCAAAATCACAACAGATGGACAGAAATGACACAAAGTATTGACAATGTATTATTGGAAAAAGAAACATATATATAATACAGTTATTGTTGGACCCACCTCAATTCCCAAATTCGCTTTTAGTAAACGAGGCACCTGCATGCATCTAATACGGGCAATTTGTGAACTGAGGTGGGTCCAACAACCAACTTTATTATATATATTGATCTGATACAGACTTTTCCCTATTTAAAATAATTAGATGTTTATTTAAATAAATTAATTTTAGAGAAAAGTTATTCAAAGATTTTATTCTCTGAATAGGATTAGGGTAATATTGTTGCGGCCTTCAGGATCGCCCTAATCCCTGTTGCCTGTGTAATGGTATTAATTATTGACTATTATCTGAAATATAAAGTTGTTGCACTCTGGGTTTTGATTACGTAAATATTTTTGATTGTTGATTTTATTGATGTGTTTTTTTTTAATTGTTTGATTTTTGTAATTGATGTATTTTTCTTCTTTCTTCTTTTCTTCGTTTCTTCTTTCTTCGTTTATTTTCAATATTATTTATTTTGTTTTTGTATGAATTCGATTATTTTTAATAAATTTGTTTGTTTTAATTATTATTTTTTTATTATTTAAAGTGTTAATTGTTGAGCGCTTGGTATAATGGAGCTCTCGGTATAAAATGGGGCTCTTGTATGATTGGGCTTTGTAATGATTGGAGCTCACGAGTCTTCCGTCCCTTGCATTTTATAGTAAATTTTCACACCGCCTGACGTCAGCCTCGTCATTTGTCCTTCTGCCCTGACTTCTAGCAGCAACCAATTTTTCAACATCTCTGCACTTTGACTTGTTAATTATTAACTTGCTCATATCACCCGAAAATTCATGCCAAATAACAAATTTTGAATTACTTAATACTAACTCACTCTCACTTTTTTAGGAAATTAGTTTAGACTTTGATTTTCTTGCCAATTTGATTAAAAAATATCATTTTCTGATAATTAGTATACTCTTATCATTTTACTTTTTAAATAAATTATTTTAAATATTTCTTAGAATTTTATGTTTAAGTGACCTTTTCTATGGACCATTTCTCGGTGTTGGTACAGAGCCCCCAAATCAAAAATTTAAAAAATTTACAATTTTTTTACATTTTTGATTTATCAGAGTTTTGTATAAATAAATAAATATTATATAAAATAATTTCCTATATCTAAATAAATAAATAAATAAATTCAAATAAATTACTTACATCTAAATCGAAATTGTATTGCACAAAAAATAAATAAATTTTATCACCTATAATTTTTTTATTTTTTTTAATATAATAAATTTTTTTTAATTTTATATCACAGACAACATCTAAATAAATAAATTTTCTATCACAGACAAATAAAAATAAATAAACAAAATATCACAGACAAATAAAAATAAATAAATTAAATAAATTAAATAGGATTAAATAAATTAAAAAAAAAATTAAATAAATTAGAAGAATAAAAAAAATTGAATAAATTAAATAAATAAATAAATAAGATTATATAAATTGAAAAGATTAAATATAATTACTTATAGCTAAATTTTTTTTGTTTTTCTTTTTTTTGACTTTTTTTTCTGATTTTACATTTTAATAAAAAAAACAAAAAAACATTTCTAATTTACTTTTTTTTTTTTATACAAATTAACAAAAAAAAACACATTTCTCGACCTTGAAATTTAATCTCTTTTTCCTCTCTAAGCCCGATAATTTTTATTAAATAATTTTGACCAGCAGTGATTTCAGATAATAATCACTAATCCATACCATTACAGGACATAACATATTAACTGAGGATTTTATTTATTATTTAAAGATGTCAAAAGATGGAAAATAGATTTATGGAAGATTTGTCTCGACGATTAACAATCGGAGATTTCTTCCTGTTTTGTGCTAGATGGTCAGCAATGCTTACAAGAGAACAAAGTAAGGGCGGAGCCTCCCTTTTGGTTTAATACTGTTCTCAACTATTATTTTTCTTCACAATTATTATCCGGTGGTCTTCCGGTGTTCATGTCAGAAATTTCTTCTATCCACGGCCGGTATGTTGTTGTGATTTTTTGACAAATTCGGGTGGTTGGTCTAATTCGGTGAGGTTTAGGACTAAATCGGTACAAGTTTCGTGACTCGGTTTTAAATTTGTCACGGCATTTATCCTTTGGTCGAAAAACAATCCATTTAAATATCAATGAGCGAAAAGGTGGTAATTGAGAGTATTCATAGTTGGAAGAAAATATCTGAGGTGTTGGTTTTTTATTTATTTTGGTTGAAATGGAGTCATCTCTCTTCTCGACAGCAAATTCTTCACTTGAACAAACAGATGGATTTTGTTCAATTTAGCGAGGGAATCTTGATCGACGGTGGTGAGTGGTTCTTCAACTTGACTGACAGAATCTTCAGGTGGGAATTCTTCATTTTGGATCTTATGGTTTTGTGGAGAGACCGTATTAAAATTAGGTTCTTCTGCTGGTGTTTGTTCTGCTGCTTCAGGTGGGGTTACAATCTGTACCATTTGTGGCACCGTTTGTTTTTCCTCTACCTGGACCACTTCTTGTTTTGTTTTCCTTTCTTCATTATTTTTGTACCATTTCTCCAAATTTTGCATAAGTTGTTGTGTTTGTTCATCCCGTTTCCTTTGTTGTTCAATCCATCTCTCTTGTCTTTGTCGATCTTCCTCTTCTCTCTTCTTTTGTTGTTCTTTCAATCGTTCTTGTTGCCGTCGATGATCTTCTTCTGCGCTTATCCGTTGTTGTTCGTCCCATTTCTCTTGTTTCTGTCTATGTTCTTCCTCTTCTCTCCTTTTTTGTTGTTCTTGTTGTTCTTCTTCCTCATTCCAAAAGGTGTTAAAGAATTTTTCCTTAAGTTCTTTTAGAGTGGAGACATCGCCACACTCATTTTGGAACCATTCCAGGGCATCATGGGATAGTATGTGTTGGAAACCATCTACTTTGATTTTTTCAGGGAGATAAAAGTCCTGGTACACCCGTTCAAAATTCTTCCAAACGTCAACTGGGTGCACCTCGACATCTGATTTGCCACGATATATGGGGAATGTTGATATACAAAGAAAATATTTTCGGATTGTCGGAGGCCTAATAGGAATAGCTAGAGAGTTGGCTAGAGGAGCATATTTGGCCAATTTGCCAGCCCTATTCTTACTCCATTCTATCGGGTTAAACATCTTGTTATTAGTTTACTTAATAACCATAAAAAAATTTCTGGTGGTCTTTGGTTATTTATAATCTCTAAATCTATTTTCATCCTTCGGTCATTTATACCACAAAACCCAGTCATATTTATATAATTTATTTGTAAAAAAAAATTTTGAGTAATTCTATTTCTATTTTAAAAAAAATCTAAAAGTCAATTTTATTTTAATAAATTTTGAAAAATTCCAAAAAAAAAAATTATTTAAATTTTAATAAATTTTAATTCAAAAAATTTTTTTAAAGTTTTTGTTTTTTCAATTATAATTATAATTGAAATAATCTCGGTGGTGGGACCTCCATTTGATCTGATACAGACTTTTCCCTATTTTAAAAATGATTTGATGTTTATTTAAAAAAATTAATTTTAGAGAAAAGTTATTCAAAGATTTTATTCTCTGAATAGGATTAGGATAATATTGTTACGGCCTTCAGATCGTCCTAATCCCTGTTGCCTGTGTAATGGTATTAATTATTGACTATTATCTGAAATATAAAGTTGTTGCACTCTGGGTTTTGATTACGTCAATAAAAGTATAAATTTTAATTATAATGATCAATTTATTTATGGAAAAAAAATAATAACGATTCGAGATTAACTTTCAAATTGGTTTATAAAAATAATTAGTGTGTCTTTTTATTATTAATCTTATTATTTAAATTTCAATTATATTATTATAAATTGTTTCTCTTGTTTAGATAAAATAATCTCAATGACCTCGGTTTAAATTTTGAATATTTAAAAAAAAAAAAAATGAAGTTAATCGAATTTATGGAATTCCTCAAACCGTGTATTATAATTTATTACTACTGAACACTTGGCCTGAAGAATTCCCTTTTTCTGACCGAAATGTCTTTGAAATTATTTTATATAAATTATTTAAATTATTATTGCTAGGTCCGTTTTAAATTATTATTATTATTTGATAAGTTGATAAGTTAAGTTAAATTATTTTTCTTTAAAAGTTTTTAGTTCATTTAAATTCTTTTTAAATATTATTATTTGGCAAGAAAATCGAGTGAGTGCTTATCTGTATAGAGATGTTTGATGATTTGTTGAGTTTCGGGATCGATGTCTTCGGCGGCTATGTGGTTGTTCGGCTCGACGAAGGCAGCTTCTTGTTGACCGAAATGTCGATCATCAGGATGTCAGAACTCGGTGTAGGACGTCAACTCGCAGATTCTTTTGATTGTTGATTTTGATTGATGTGTTTTTTTTTAATTGTTTGATTTTTGTAATTGTTGTATTTTTCTTCTTTCTTCTTTTCTTCGTTTCTTCTTTCTTCGTTTATTTTCAATATTATTTATTTTGTTTTTGTATGAATTCGATTATTTTTAATAAATTTGTTTGTTTTAATTATTATTTTTTTATTATTTAAAGTGTTAATTGTTGAGCGCTTGGTATAAATGGAGCTCTCGGTATAAAATGGGGCTCTTGTATGATTGGGCTTTGTAATGATTGGAGCTCACGAGTCTTCCGTCCCTTGCATTTTATAGTAAATTTCCACACCGCCTGACGTCAGCCTCGTCATTTGTCCTTCTGCCCTGACTTCTAGCAGCAACCAATTTTTTAACATCTCTGCACTTTGACTTGTTAATTATTAACTTGCTCATATCACCTGAAAATTCATGGGCCAAATAACAAATTTTGAATTACTTAATACTAACTCACTCTTTTTTTTTTTTTAGGAAATTAGTTCAGACTTTGATTTTCTTGACCAATTTGATTAAAAAATATCATTTTTCTGATAATTTAAGTATACTTTATCTTTTACTTTTTTAAATAAAATTATTTTAAATATTTTCTTAGAATTTTATAAAGTGTTTAAGTGATCTTTTCTATGGACCATTTCTCGGTGTTGGTACAATATGTTTCTTTTTTCCAATAATACATTGTCAATACTTTGTGTCATTTCTGTTGTGATTTTGCGATGTAACAACGAAATGTATTTTCACTTTCAGGCCTTGAAAATGGTTTCCTTGGAACCGAAACCACTTTTACTGTTGCACACATTGGTCGGCCATAATTAAATTTCCCGAATAAAAGTAAAACCAAAAATTTGTCTTTTATTACCCCCTACTGTGTACCATCTGCCCCAAATACCGACAAGTAAATCTCTAGTTTACACGAAGATATAATAGTCTTGTCCAGTTTTCGGTTTAAAATCAATTTTCTTATCTAGTTAAGCTAATCATATGATTAAATAACAGCCCCGATCATAGTTAACTAGCTAAGACTCAAAGTTCGATATAAGGCTTAAATTAACTAAGGGATGAAATTATTTATTTTTTATTTTTTTTATTTATTTATTCTTTAAAATGTACAATTAGAAACACAGAACTTAGCCACAGGTCAA
>JAKCPI010025400.1:0-32919 GCA_023213315.1 Euborellia annulipes | reverse complement strand
ACAATATGCAATTTAATTGTATAATTATAATTAGAATGTTATTATTTTTGAAATAATTTATAGTTTGACTTTGGCGTAGTAGGTAGCGTGCCTACCTCCTATACCAAACGTTGCGGGTTCAGTTGACCCAGCAGTCCGAGGATTTTTTATTTAAAAACCATTTTGGATACCCAGATGGCTTAAAGGGAAATGCCCTGAACCCACAATATATATATATATATATATCAATATATATATATATATATATATATATATATATATATATATATATATATATATATATATATATTAATCAATAACGGATATCGTAAAAGTCTTATATGGCCTGAGTTGCCGAAAAGACTGTGTGAATGTGTGTGTGAATGAGAAAAATGTGTGAATGTTTAAAAAAAAAAAAATAATGGATTTGACTTTGCAAAATGAATTTGCCTCGTTTTCTTCTATAAATTCTAGTCAATATAATTTTAGAGATAATCAAAAATAAATCAGAAATGGCGTAAACAACGATCCCAAACCAAAAACTTGAGTCAGGGGAGAGATCGTTTTTTTTATTTTTTTATTAATGATTCCATTTCGCGAAATAAAAAGAAATAATGATAAATCCGTTTTTTAAAATATAAAACTATAAAGTTGTCGGGAATTAATTGAAAAAATATTTTAAAAAAAGAGAAATAACCCGAGTCAAAAACAAATTCTAGTTTTTAACCTCGGAAGCCTCAGGTCCTTTTGATGTTATTTGCCGCTCAGAAAGTAATTCTACTTTAACACTTTCAAAACCTTCATTGAAGACTATGAGGATTAAATGGACCCTGTTATGCAAAGGTGTATCAAAGACCAAACATCGAGTTTTGAGAAAATCAACAATAAAGTTTTTTGTTTTCATTGGATTATATATAATTTTTCTTGTCAATTGTGCAAGTAACATTAAATATAAATTTTTTTAGGACATATTTCGTAAAAAATACTATTAATTAAACCATTTTTGAATTTTTTGGTCTTTGACACACCATTGCATAACAGAATCCAAATATGAATTACCGATTCATTTGAAATCCTAACTATAACCTCGAAACTCTCTATGTATCGGAAAGTATAGAATAATTTCTAAATGGATTGAAGTTTTTGAGGGCCAATTGTAGATTCTGCAGTTCTGATATAAACCTCAAAGTTGTAAAACCGTCCGTAAGTAGGATTTTGAGGTTCAAACTGAGATTACTTTCGAATGTTGAATCCAATCTCCAAAAATTAAACTGACCCCCAAAAAAACCTCACTGAAGATTTTGAGGCTTGGATAAGGAATTTATGTTTTGACTCGGGAATCGCTTGTTTTCCCCCTTCTGATTGAGCGCAGATCAGTTGGTCGTGGACAAGAAGAAATATCCCTCGTTTGCTGGCTGTTGGGCAGCCAGCATCTCCCATTCCTCGTTAGTTAATATTATCTTCAACTACCTCTTGCGTTTGCTGACGGTCAGTTCCCATCTGGGAGAGACCCAGCTCGTCTTGTCTTCGGGCCGAGAAACGTCCGCCTTCACTTGCAGTTCCGTCGAAGGTCTGTCGAGATATCATCACTGCATTCAGAAGACACCATCAATCCATATTTTCCTTTCAATTAAAAAATAAATTTTTAAAAAATAATAAATACAAATAATAACATGTATCCTTTCCGTTCATCTTCGAAGAGGAAGCTGCAGTTGTTAGTTTTGTTTTGTTTCTAGGGAATAGAGAACAACAAACAGCATACTAATGATTTTAAATTTTTTATTATTAATAAAAATAATTTAATTGTTGTAAAAAAAAATTTTTTCATTCTTATATAATATTTTTTATATTAATTAAGTAAATCTATATTTTCCTTCAAAATTGCGTTGTAAGAATTTATTCTAGTAAATGTGGACTATTTAACAATAATATATATTTTTTTTGTTACTAACTTCATATAGTTTATGGACTTTATTAATAATAATAATTACTAGTAAACAAAAGTAATTGTACATATTTGAATTAAAACAATTTTAAAAGATTAACAAAATGGTGTTGATAAAAGATAAGAAATATAATTTCATATTTGTTTAATTAAATATTTTAAATGATTATAAGGTTTGTTCTGAGCATTTTTTTAACAGTTTTGCTCTTGCAGTTGCCATTTGTAGGAAAATTCATTCCAAACACGAATATAATTCTTTTATTTTCTGTAGTGCCATTTAAGTAGTACGTAAACCAATTTTTGGATACAGTATTTTATTTTGTTTGAAGAAAACAACTTCTTTGTTTGAAAATGCGGTTGGCAAGCCCCTGTCAGCACAACCCTCAGAGGTTGCTTACGTAATAATAAATGGTCTCTTTTCTAAAAAGGTGTTTTAAATAAATTTCACAAGAGTGCCTTTGGTTAATTTTTTCTTTTTTTTTCCAGTACCGGGGGGTGTATAGCGAGAATAAGCCGGTAAAGATGCGGGAAGATGATTTTTTATAAATATCTCAAAAACTATGCAGTTTTCCGCAAAAGTTCATCTATATAAAAATAATCGAAATTAAATTACAAACAAAAATGGTCTAGTACATAATCACGCTGAAGTGAAGGGTTCGGGGGAGTTAGAGGGGTAAAATTTGTTGGTTGTCATGGTCACAAGATATAAATATTTCTCTATCTCACAAGTCAGTGTCTCCTTTCATATTAATTACAAATTTTACCCCTCTAAATCCCCCGAACCGTTCACTTCAGCGTGATTATGTACTAGACCATTTTTGTTTATAATTTAATTTCGATTATTTTTGTATAGATGAATTTTTGCGGAAAACCGCATAGTTTTCGAGATAATTGCGAAAAACCATCTTCCCGCAACTTTACTGGCTTATTCCCGCCAAAGGCCCCGGTATTGGAAATACTGACTCTGGAGTATCTTTCCATCACTAAAATGCAACCTATTCTGAAAATATTAGCCTTCAGAAAACTCTTGCCCATTTTTGTCGCCAGCTCTTGGACTATACAGTTTATTCGACTAATTTGAATAAATTTTTGCTGCAATCTTCTTGTTATATTAATGAGATGAAATAAAAACGTATAGTCCCAATAGTGCTATTACTTTATGGAAATTGTAATTTTTTTTTTTAAATCTAAAAATGTAAAAATCATTTATATCCAACCTATAATAATTAAATGAAATGATGACAAAGTAAAAAATAAATTTAAAAATTAACGGCCAAATAGTTGAGCACTCTTGCAAAAGATGGCAGGCTAGTCTAACAGCCAGCATTATCAGATCATTTTTAAGCCAATATTTATATATTTTTAAGCTGATATATAATAATATTAATAAACTATTCATTATTAAAAGATCAACGAAAATCAGCCAAATGCATGAAATAGCTCTGAATATTGGGGGTTTTTCCCATTACCCCCCCCCCCCTCTAACATGTCTCGGTAAATTTTCGTAATGTTTTTTGTTCACTTTTTAAGACCATCTTATCGGCAAAAACATCCGAACAGCTTTTTCTATTGAAGCCCTGAAAATGGATTAATAAAATTTCTCATTCAGCTTTAGCACCCAAAAGCTTCATTCTATTTATTTTCATAAATAATGACTGGACATTCGATGTTAAAAGCCCATAAAATATGAAGTTATGATAGGCTACTTTTGAAAAATATTTTATCAAATGACTTTTTTTTTTTTTTTTAATTACTTTTGTTCTTGATCATTGTTTATTTTTAATTTGATAATCTTTAAATTCCTTTTTATATATATTTTTATAAATATTTATGAAAAAGTAAAATACCCATGGAATGTGTTATTAAGAGGACTCGATACAAAAAAGATATATATTCAGGACTTTGTCCAATTCAAACAACATTCAACGACCCCGAAATAATCATATATAGATTTCATCTCAAACATAATTTAACAAATGATATATATATATATATAAAGTGACTCTATCCCAAATGTAACAAGAGCTAGATATGTTGCACATAAATACGAGTGAGAGTGACTTATGCTATGCTAAAAGTTTAAGAGTAAAATTAGGAAGAGATTGAGATTTAGAATTGGACCCAGCTGGCGTTGTTTTGTTGTGTTTGGCCAGCTGCTGCCTCAGTAAAATCTCCCCAGGATTGTCCTCCTGAACCGCCGGGGGTTCCTTCCTTGGAACTCGATGGTTCATGTGCAGGAGACAACGTTGGTGTCGGTGTCTTGGCTCCGGCAGGCGGTGGGGCAATTTTCACACCTCCAGGTGGCGGAGGTAAGAATCCAGGCACACTTGGCCTTGCCTTCGGTTTACTCGTCACTTCACTGCCGTCTTTTTTCTGTAAACAAAAAAAATTAAATTAATCAATGACGATCTATTTTTAATAAAGTTATTTAGAACTAAACTACCGGTAGCTGAAAAACTTCGAAGGTCGCTACGCTATGACTAATATTTTTTTTTTTCATGGAAACTAATGGAGATACAGAAATAACAACAGCACAGCTTAACCGAGCAATATTTCAGCTGTAAATTGTCATTTTTCCACATAGTTCCCATCATTCGTTATGCACTTTTGCCAACGATGAACCAGAGTATCATGCATGCCTTGATAACAGCTTCCGAGTCGAAAATGTAGTCTCTTTGGGCCTCTGAAAGATGGACTACGTGGCAAACATTTTTATGACTCGGAAGCTGTTATCAAGGCATGCATGATACTCTGGTTCATCGTTGGCAAAAGTGCATAACGAATGATGAGAACTATGTGTGAAAAATGACAGTCTACAGCTGTAATATTGCTCGGTTAAGCTGTGCTGTTGTTATTTATGTATCTCAATTAGTGTCCATGGAAAAAAATCTGGTGTCACAGCACACAACCTTCTCTTACCTTTGGTAATAGAAAGTTGAGTTCTGTGCTTGTCACACCAGATTTTTTTGTGTCGACATATATTTAGTTTTCGCCGATATATTAAATTTATGAACATGAGAATATTTATATTTTGTTATCATGGCAACCATTTCTCCTATCTTTCCTATGAAGTACAAGAGTAAAATGTGCTTCTGAAGATATCATTGGCAAAATGAGAATATACATTTTAAAGAGCATCAAAAAAATAATTGATTTTTGAATTTTAATCAAAATCGTTGGAGCGAATTTTGAGAAAATCGAAAAAACTGAAAAAGTACATCAGTAAAGTACTAGTACTCTTTGGCCGATTTTGATTAAATGCTTATTTTCACGTCCTAGGTGAGTGTCTAACTTAAATATAAAATTTCAACCTCCTAGCTCAATTTCTTCATGCTTTAAATTGAACCCCCCCACACACACACAGATTATGTTGTGAAAACCACTTGTTTGGATTCAGGGGATCTCGACATCCAATTTTTGACATGAATTCAATAGTTTCTCACTATATGTATATTTATAGAGAGAAAGTATTGGTTTCATGTCAAAAATTGGATGTCGAGATCCCCTGAATCTAAACAAGTGGTTTTCACAACATAATCTGTGTGTGTGTTTTGTGAACAAAATATCTCAAGAACGAAAAGAGCTAGGAGGTTGAAATTTTATATTTAAGTTAGGCACCCCCATGGGACGTGACACGAAGCTTTTGAACAAAATCGGCCAAAGAGTACTAGAACTTTACTGATGTACTTTTTCAGTTTTTTCGATTTTCTCAAAATTCGCTCCAACGATTTTGATTAAAATTCAAAAATCAATTATTTTTTAGATTCTCTTTAAAATGTATATTCTCATTTTGTCATTGAAATCTTCTGAAGACCACTTTACTCTTGTACTCCATAGAAAAGATAGGAGAAATGGTTGCCATGGTAACAAAATATAAATATTTATATTCATACTTATAAATTTTACATCTTGAAATTCGAATGCTCCTAAACCAAACGTCGCGAGTTCGGACCCCAGGCAGTCCGATGATTTTACTTAAGCCATTTGGATACCAGATGGCTTAAATAGAAATGCCTGAACCCCCAATAGATATATTAATTACAACGGTTATCGTCTAAAGTCTTAAATGGCCTAAGTTGCCGAAAAGACTGTGTGAATGTGTGCGTGAGTGTGAGTGTGAATGAGAAAAAAGTGTGAGTGTTTTTTTAATTAAAAAAAAAAAAAAAATTCGAATGTACCCTACTGTCAGAAACTAAATACATGTCGACACGAAAAATCTAGTGTGACAAGCACAGTACACAACTTTCGATTACCGAAGGTAAGAGAAAGTTGTGAGTTGTGCGACCAGTCACACCAGATTTTTTTTAATAAATTTGTTTTTTACTACTATGGCGCCATTATAAAATAAATATTTGTAAAAGCCGCATGCGACCCGCGGAGTGGACACCCCTTTTAAAGTCTTTATGGTCCAAAAAGAGGAGAGTTGAAGAATGGGCTATTTAGACAATGGCTGTGTAGGCCTGCTTATACAACAAGAAAAAGAGCACGAGTAGCCAAAAATAAGAGCCTCCGATTTTTAACAATTATCGAGACGTTTCGGAAGAAATTTATGTTCCCGTGTTCACTCTTAAAGGTCCCCAACCTAGTAAAAGGGGCACACAGGGCCGCAGACAGACTTGACGGGCCCCGGGGCTACTTACTAATACGGGCCCCTCCCCCCCCAAAAAAAAAAAAAAGTTTTTTTACTATGTAAAAGGCTATTGTGTCCTTTATGCCAACAATTTGTTACACAGTTTTTGACACAACTTTTGAAATAGTTATACATAGCTTACAATATTTATTTAAATAAAGTTATTTAAAAATTTTTCAAAAGTTCCTAAACAAAGAGTCACAATAATTTATCGAGTCCAGATCCGGACAGAGGATTTCCGGGAGAATCTGGGGGTGTGGAAAATTTTTTGAAAATTAGCCAGTGAAATCTGCGTTTTTAGCTATCCTGAGTCATGAAAAAGATCAAATTTGATTTGAGCTTAAAGGGCCCGGGCCCCTTGAGGAAAAAATTTCAAGAAAATGATTTTTTTTAATGGAAATTTTAACCATGAAATTTAATTTTTATTAGAATTTTAAGGTAGGAGCGCAATGGGCCCGGGCCCCCTCGCCCCCCCGGGGATATAGCCCCCCTGCCCCCCCCTGTCTGCGGCCCTGGGGACACAATACATGTATAATAATGTATCATGTGTAGACATATGCTTATTTAATGAGAATAGACTAGTTAGTTATTAGATGTTATAAATAATGCATAAGGTTAACAAATGGATGTCAACATTTCATCAGATTTGACTCATCAGGAAATATTGCAATTTAATTTATAAATCAGTGAGTCATACAAGGAGAATTAAGGAATTGTAAATTGTTGTTTGTATTACAAAGATGTTGTATTTAAAATTTGGTACTAGAAATTATTTGTGTTTGTGAAAAAGGAAGAAATTTTAATAAACTGGCTGCGCAGACCGCCTTCGGCTTCGTCCCCGGGAATCACCTTCAAATGCCGGCGGCGGCGGACCCTCGCGTTTCCTTTAATATTTTGTTTCGAAATTTCTACGGGCTGGGTGGAGAGATATCCTCAACGAATTATACGCCTACATCAGAGATATTTCTAAAACACTCTTTATTTGGCAAGGAAATACCATTTTTTGGCCTTTTATTTTTATATGATTACACTGTGCAACAAAATGAAACTTTTTTTCAGGCCCCGAGAAAATTCCTTTAGATTCTTAAGTAAAATGACCTCCTGAATCCAAATATGACCTTCGTTTTCCCCCACCACGTTTTGTTTTCGAGGGGTAGCCCCCTACTTTTTTCCACCCCTTTTCGTTAATTATAAGGCCATTAATCAAATTTAGAGGGATGAAAAGGAATATTTTAGCCCTAACATTTCTTCAGAAGGTCTAGAGAAGTGAAAAGTTAAAAAACATTAACATTTGGACCCAAGGGGGGGGATGTGGGGGAGGATTTTGTCCCTTAAAATGCAAAAAAATCATTAAAAATGCTCGATTTTTTCTGATTTTTCACAATTTTTTCACTGATTTTCTACATATTCCAGCTGACAGATCCACCTCAGCCTTCCTTAAACACCCCTCAACAAAAAAAAAATATATAGGATAAAGCGGGTGGGGTGTGAGCGATTCCGAAGCCCTTGCAAGAAGAATTTCAAATATTGACAAGAAATAATTTCTACCCCTTTAGATAAAACATGGCAGTATTGAAGGACATAGAAGAATCCTCCGTATATATAACTTTAAATTTGTAAAGATCAGCCCAAAAAAATGAAAGTTAGCCGCATATTTGCCAATTTGACCAACTGAGCTGTGAATCTTCAATCTTCTTAAAAGGGCCCTATAATTAACGAAAAGGAGTGGAAATAAGTAGGGGGCTACCCCCCGAAAACGGTACGTGGTGGGGGAAAACGAAGGTCAAATTTGGATTCAGGAGGTCATTTTACTTAAGAATCTGAAGAAATTTTCTCGGGGCTTTTTTTCTTGTTACACAGTGTTATTTGAACAATATCTCTCTTGTTGTAGTGTCCGAAACGTTCCAAATAAAGAGTGTTATTATTTTTAAATTTTTGATTGCCTCTATCCTCTTTCACTCCAAATACTCAATAAATGAATTGTGTAAATTCAGAAAAGATATAGAAATGCAGGCAGCCAAAAATAAAACACTCTCAATTCCGTTTAAATGTACATTTGTACCAGCCATTAAATTTCATTATAAATTGTGTTAATCTTAGAAAATCAAAGGAAAAATAATAATTAATTATTTTTTTAAGTTTGTGGAATCTTACAAATTAGACCATAGAGGCTTTAAAGGATCTGTGAGTTAAAAATATTAATTTTCAAAACATTTCCCATATCCCCATATGTCGGGCCTTTCTCAGAGCTGGAACATAGTTATTGTAAGGGGTCAAGGTGGATTTTATGCATGGGCAGAACTTTATCTGAACCCTGAACCGAAACGACAGCTAAGCTGGATTAAATTGTTAAATGTAAAAACAATAGGTGCAATTTCATCTCTCCAAAAAAAAGTAGGTCATCTTACTGTGATTTTCATGTTAATTTTAATTGTTTCGCCTTCTTTGAAGCGGAGATCTAATTCTGGTTTAGGAACATCTTTCTCTTTTTCAATTTCTTCTGATTTTTTGAGCCATTTGAAATGATCTTGAAGAGCGACGTTTAAATCAAACGAATCTGACCGATCAGAGAATCCAAATCCAATAAAAGCTGATCGCCCGTTATCATCCTGTATCCGTAATACGAAATATCGTGACGAATCGGTGACAGCTTCGATTGCAAGTCCTGGGTAAGTGTCAATAGGGCATTTGGCGAAAAGCTCCCCAGTCGTCTTATCCTCAAGTTTTAAGATACATTCCTTGTCTTTGGCCAAAAGCCTCATTCGTCCTGTCCATTGGGGCTCGTTCAAGTTCCAATCAGCGGCTCTGAAAATTAAATTATCTTTTAAAGTGGGTGGATGCTTCCGTTTTAAAGATAATCAAACCGAACGCACCACGTATACATTTATTTTGTACGAATCTTTTATTCATTTTTTTTTTTTTTAAGTTGAATTAAAAACGATATATTAATGAAATTATTATAATTACCTGTATCCTCGATTCGATGTTCTTGGTGGTATCTTGAAGACAAAAACTTCAGATTTAACTAATAAAACACTTTCATAAGTATCCATTATAAGGAGAAAATATTTTTAGAATATTTCTTTGGAAAAAAGAAATTAAATGAATAAGTTGAATGTATGACAACTAAATTTCCTCTACGTAACATACACAAAAGCATAGACAGTCACAATCACATTAGACCCTGACCTGTCATGCTATCAAGGGCTGCCAACAGCAAATGTTTTGGCCAAAAAATTGACTATTTTAGTATAATAAATTACTGTATCTTTAAAAAATGTGAGTTTTTTACTTATTATATATATATATTAAATTAAAATTTATGAACTTATTTACTTAAAAAAATTGGTAATGAAAAAGTCCAAGAAAATTTTAGTCTGCATTTATTAAAATTTATCAAAATTAATTAATTAGTGGACCAATTAAAAATATTATAAAATTTCAATAATTTTTAAAAATAACTTTTTTTAATTAAAGGAATTTTAAATTCCATTATAGGGGAATTTAATAGCATTGGCAACACTTCATTTATTAAAAAATGAAGGAATTTTAAATTGTCAATTTATCCATTTCTAATTGTAAAGGATAATTATCAAATCTTCATCTAAGATCAATTGAATAAATCTGAATCATTCTAGGGCCACCGAGAGGCTTTCCAGGACCCAGTGTTAATTTCAATACAGGACCTTCCTCCCCTCTATCCCCTACTCAAGAAAACATTTTCAAATTTGAATATATGCCCTTAGATACTCTACAATATTTTTTTTCAAAACCCATTTAGCTATAGCTTAAAAGGCCCGGACCCGTTTATTTTTAATTATTTTTTCTCTTGAGACAAGTTATTGGAAATAATTTGTATTTTTATTTTATTAACTTGAAGATCGATCAGACTTTTGACTGATAAATACGGTTTAAGTCCTTTGGTTTATTGATTTTGAATGGTTAATAAATTTTTTTATTTGTAGTCTATATTTCGGGAGAGCCGTCGGGCCTAGCAAGAAGAAAGGACAACAGCCACCTAGATTATTGTCAACGAACAATACTAAGCAGCGCTCAAAATCTGGATGGGTGGAAGGTTTTTCGCCAGAAGCCATCAACAATATTTTTCTCATCATATATATATATATATTGTAGTAAGGAAGAAAGAAAAGAGCGATTGCAGCTAAGTTTATTTCGTTTATTTAGCGCTTCAAGCCGACGTTTCCAAACTTGACTCGCATAGCCTGTTGGTCCTTATAAAATGGCAAAATATACTTTACACAATTGTGCCATTCGACATTTTGAGGAATTTTGTTGACACGCTTCAGCCCTGAAGATGGTCGTATATCTGACCGAAACGTCGGCTTGAAGCGCTAAATAAACGAAATAAACTTAGCTGCAATCGCTCTTTTCTTTCTTCCTTACTACAATATCTACTCAGCTGTCCACCTCACTCTAATATATATATATATTTGTAAAGTTTTAATGGCTTCAACAGCCGAAAGAAGAGGGTCCAAGGGAATATACAGAGCGACAACATTTTTGGGGCTCGTATTCATAACAATGTAAAATATATTTTTTCCAACTGGATTTTTCTTTTATTAGAAGCATAGATAAGAAGTACTTCCCCACCCTCTTCACCGATTTGCCATAAGAAACATATTATAATCTACATACAAGTGAGACTAAATTTAGGAAATTTTGCTGCTGCAATTCTGAGAAGTTGAAGAACATCCCTGCAAAATCTGACTTCTATTAGATAATTAATAGTTTGATCTCAGTGCTATATAGGAATATTGTTTATTTTCATTTTTATGAGGTGGTCACTATAATATTATTTAGTCTTTTTCGGTATCGAACGTCATTTAGACCCGGTCTCCTATTTATTTAAATTGATTGGTAGCCAATTCAATTTAAAAACATTTTTGTCGCATGGGACGAGATGTGAATCCGCGACTCGGTACAAATGGCCAGCATGCTAACCACTACACCAAGGCCCGAGGGCTACTGGATACAATTCATTCAGGCATGACTCTGATTAAAGTTTATTAAAAAAGGAAGGGAGCAGGAGGAGCCAAAAATTGTAAGTCTCCGATTTTCGGCAAATACCGAGACGTTTCGGAAAAACTTTATTCTCTCATCATTAGTCTTTCCTACATAAATCAAATGAATAACTCACCTAAAAATATAATACATAATGAATGTATTGTGCCCTTATAACAACCCCGGGACATATATTAATACAATTTGTATTGTTAAAATTTTCAATCAATTAATCTTATATATTATGTTATTTCTTGTGTAGGAAAGACCGATGATGGGAGAAGAAAGTTTTACCTAAATCCAGTGACGTAACGTACACCCCCGCAAACCCGGCGATGCGGGGGGGGCCTCGGAGCTTGGGGGGCCCACTGGCCAGGGAGGTCCTAAAAAATTTAGATAAAAAAAAATAATTAATGAAAATTTGTCTTTGAGAGGGCCCGGGCCCTCAGGGTTCAGGGATATACAGTATTTTAAAAATATTTTTGGTAAGGTCTAATAATGGGGCCCGAAATTAAGGTTGCGGGGGGGGGGGGGGCAGCACGTTACGCCACTGCCTAAATCTCTCGATAATTGTCGAAAATCGGAGGCTTTTTGGCTGCTCCCGCTCCCTTGCTGAATAAAATTGATTTAAAAAGGCCTATATATCATTAGAATTCATCTTTTTTGCCATTCTAAATAACAAAAATAAATAAAAGTTTTAAAGTGAGAAATTGAAAAAAAAAAAAATTGGATGTATCAATAAAGAAATTTTTTAAATAATAATGATAATTATGAGGGAATATAACAAATGATCAGTTTTATAGGAAAGATAACAAAATACAAATTAAATGACATGAAAATAAAAGATGAGAATAAATAGTAAAATGAGAATAGAAAAAGAATAAGAAGAAAGTAAAACTGTATATGCTTTTATTATTATTGAGATGAGCATACAGTTACATTGGTAATATGTACAAAATGACGTTTAAATAGCTCGTACTATAAAACCTAATAAAGTGGAGGAGGGGAAGAGGGTGTGAGAGAGAGAGAGAGAGAGAGATAAAAGAAAGAAAGATTGAGAGAGAGAGAGAGAGAGAGAGAAGATGTTTGTTTAGGTTTTTATAGGTGATAGGTGATAGGTGATAGGTGAGTGGTGAATGATGTGATGTGACTAGGAACGTTTGGTGCGAAGAGCTCGGGGTGAAATGCCCATTCGTAAGGATCGCATAGCCATGGCACGATTAAAGTGTCGTTGAGGACGTGATTCTACAAGTTCAGCGTCGAAAGTGGCATCAACTGAACTCAAGACAACGAGCAGAACGCCCAATGCAAGACAAACGATGATCAAAAGTGTGTATACATGAATGGTGGCTTCTGGTAGAGCCTCCATTTCGGCTAGGGCCTGGAGAGCAGGTTCAAGAGCCGGCCTCAATTCAAGAGCATGCCTTAGATGAAGGGCTGCCTCCTGGTAGTGACCATATGCTTTGAAAATCTCACCCAGTGTGAGATATTGTTGCCAGGCGTTACGATCAGGTGGCTGTACTTCTAAGGAACGCCTCGTTAGATATATAGCATCATCGAGATATTGGAGATTAAATAATACCCTGGCAAGGTTCAGGAGTACTTCTGCATTATGTGGCGATACAGCTAGAGCTCTTCGAAAACATTCAATCGATCGTCTGGCATCACCTTTAATACGCCAGAAATTACCCAATTGATTATACAACTGAACTGATTTCGGTTTCTCACGTTTAGCTTTTTTCAATTTACGTTCTAATGCATTGACATCCAGTTCTATATTTTTACTCTGTTTCTTTTTAAAAACTAAAGCTACTTGAGGTTCTGGAGCATGCGGATGATTATTTCGATTGGCCACACCAACTAGGTTATCATAATAGGTGAAATTCACCGGCTTTCCACAATCTAAATGATCTTCAGCTGATTCCCATGAACGGGATTCATTCACTGATTCGTTTCCTGACTGTTCCAAACTCTCATGGATTAAACAATCTGAACAATAATAATCACCTCCCTGTTTTGTCCAACTTTTACCAAGTAGATGAGTTGAAGTGATTATATTAAATATTGGATCGCTATCTCCTGGAAGAGATACGAGTCGCGGGAATTGAACTTCCACGATCTTTCCCTCTTCAGCATTCAATTGCCAAAGCGTCGAACTTCTTGAATTACTCTGAACAAAGTTTAATAGCACATAAAGTGCCAAATACGTTATATATAACGCCTCTGCCATCCCAGAGGTTCGAGTAATATCCTCGGCGACCTCCAGGCTTCACTTTCAATATTTTCAACGATTTCTATCTGTCAATTGGATGTCTCTCGGGCGCTAACTACAACCACAATCACAAAACAGCAGCAGACGAGAGTAAACAAGGAATTTGGAACTGAACCAAACACAGCTGTTCTTTTTCTTCTTCCTGATAATGAAATTTTCTTCATTTTTTCTTTCTACTTATTCAATTGCCAAAAGAAAAGCAAATATTAAAATTAGGGTTAATAATTCGAATCAGTTAAAATTAGCTGCTTGATATGTACCATCAATGACAAGGTATCTCTCAAAATAAATATAAAAATAGATAACAAGATGGCCAAAAAAGTCGTAGCTACTTATTTTTTTCATATTTCAATTTATTTTTTTTAAATTTACAACTTATATTTGAAAATGCCAAATCTGTACCATTAATTTCTGTTCCATGTTCCTCTATTCAATATTGCTTTTTATCTTGGCCGGTAGAGTACTATTATCAATTATTTTCCCTAGATGGTTTAGATTGTTTAAAACAATATATTTTCTTCATTATATGTCATTAAAAGAGCATTTTTAATTAATTATCTATGATCTATCGTTGGCAAATATTTTATTTTCCTGCGAGTTCAAACCACCCGCGGGCATTTTTTGCTCCTTGATCGCGGCACCAATAGAAAACGCGATTTCCTCGTTGTGTAGACACTGGACAGTCTAGCTCTGTCCAGAGATCTATTTGGACACGCAATCAAAATGGCACTGAATCAATTTTATATTATTTTATTCATTAAGTGTTTTCTTTTAGTTTCAATAAATGCAGGACAAAACACTCTGGTATTATTGGATAATTTAGCAATTAAAGAAACCCATTCTATGTTTTTTAAGTCTCTAATAGGTAAAATTACTATCTTTTTCATATATCTAATCTGACACCTTAGACCGGCTTTCATGTTATTTTTTTTTATTTCTAGAAAGAGGATATTCGTTAACTTATAAATCAGCAGATGATCCAAATCTCGTCCTTTCAAAATATGGCGAATTCCTTTATGACCATCTAATCATATTTGCACCTTCAGTTGAAGAATTCGGCGGCGCTATCAACGTGGAGACCATCACCCAATTTATTGACGGAGGAGGTCAATACATCTTTTAACAAATATTTTTAAAATAGAACTTATAACAACTAACATAGACACGTAATCTTAAATGCAAATGCAAAGTACCATTTATAAAATTATCTAAACACACTCCACATTAATTTTACTACTTTGCTGAGCTTAGCTCTCTCTTGAGGCGTTATATTAATTTTGTCCAATTAATTCTATTGAAGGTTTATCTATAATCACAAAATCTATTTCTCTCAAATTCAATTTATAATCATTAAGTACCTATCGTTGTTTTTACGCAAAAGCAGATCCTGCGCGATATCCAGTTATAGGATTGAATAAAGCACTTGACGTAGGCTGATTTTATAATAAATAGAGCTTGACACATGATATAATATTAGACCAACGGGCGGACTTATACGGAAACATCTTTGACATCAATCACTCTCTTTGACATTCATCTCTCCATCGTAGTTATTTTAAATAATCTGCAACAAATACTCCTATGTTTGTTTATTAGGTTTAACCCGGTTCGGAATTTCAAATAATAATAATAATATTTTTGATTTTTCCTTAGGTAATGTACTTGTTGCCAGCAGTTCTAATTCAGGTGATATTTTGAGAGAATTAGCTTCTGAAGTTGGATTTGAAGTTGATGAAGAAGGCGCCAGTGTAATTGATCATCTCAATTATGATATCAATGACCAAGGGAAACATACCTTGATAGTGGCTGATCCCTCAGGATTGATTGATTCAGAAGTGATAGTGGGCAAGAAAAATATTGCACCACTTCTCTTTCAAGGAACTGGATTACTTGCTGATAGAGATAATCGTCTTGTTTTGCAATTGCTTACTGCTCAAAGCACCGCCTATTCGTATATCCCGGATTCGCCAATAAAAGAGGTAGGTCTAATAAACAACAAATAATCTTGAGCTTAGTAAATGAAAATATATATATATATATCCCTCTAGGGTTATTATATATATAAATTAATAATTAAAACAAATAATTAATTAATAATAATTGAAGTAAATAATTAATTGATAATAATTAAAATAAATAATTCATTAACAAAATATATAAAATTTGTTTCAGTATCCTCATGCTGTTGGCAAAGATACGGTGTTAATTGCAGCGCTGCAAGCTAGAAATAATGCTCGAGTTGTGTTCTCCGGATCATTATTTTTCTTCTCAGATGAAGCTTTTACGTCACCTGTTCAAAAAGCTTTGGTATTATAATTTATATTTAATATAATTTTTAATTTTAAGCTGGACACACACAATATAAACATTGTATGACGTCACTCTAAAAAATTTCGCAACTCAAATTTGATGGACACCCTTCCGACAGCGCTGACAAAATTAAAACAATCAATGAAGTCATCAGTAGCTGTTTTTCTATAAACAGGAGAAGATGCAGGTGCAGCCAAAAATAATGGGGCGAAGCCGCGCTGCTAGTCTATCTTATATATATATATAAATTCGCTAATGTCAGTCTATCTGTCACGCGCTCTATTTGGACAACTTCCCGTTGGAATTTTAAAACGAAATTATATATTCTTAAAGAGGACCTTCTAAGGATTACAGAAAAATTATTTTCGTCCCGAAATTCCTATAACTTTTTGAGTTATTAATTCTTATGGACAAATTTGTTTTTATTTTCCTTGGCAGACTCCATTCAATACATCTATATTTAATACTCACACACAGATCAAACACAATTAAGATTGGACAGCTCCAGGTTAAAAATTGTTTATAAGTTTAGGGCCATCCCTTCGCTTGTCCTGGAACTAACAGTAAGCGGAAGGGAAAAAAAACTTGCTCCCAGAGAGATTATTGCAATTCACATGTTTTGATACCGACTCCTTTACTCTCTCGTCCACTTGACTCTATGATTTTTCAAATCGTTTTTAAAAGCTACTTAAATTTATAATTAAAAGAAATTTATTAAGCTTAGTTTAAAAAATTTAATCCATTTATTATATCCAGATTTTTAAGCCACTGACAGTGTAACATGTCTTTTGATGGAAAACAGCATAGTGGAGTGATCTAGCCTCTTGTCATATAACTAAAAGAAACTTATAAACATTCTTCCCATAGAGCTGTCCTTCCATGTACTCACAGCCAGTATAATAAGGAAATATTTATGTATTCTTTTCATTTATGTATTCTATGAATGCACAAATCCTCAAGCAGGCACTGGATTAGAATAGTAGTAATAACTAGAGGCGCCGCCCCCTGCGGCCGTCCCTCGCCTTTTCTTAATTATGAAAAGAAAACTATTCCAATCGAGTGGCTGCTCGAGGATTTGTTTACATTCATAGAATACATAAATATTTCTGTGATTTTATAATAAGGAGAGGTTTGCGGTTTACGTGGTTTAAAAAGAGGTAAAATAAAGAGCGTGATTTAGAAAACAAACGAGAACGAGAAAAATTTGTTTATTTATTTTTCAACAACACGTTATTGTTACAACAATATTTATAACTAATAATATTGGCGCGCATTATTGACGAATAATAATAATACTCCAACAATTTCTCTATACATTTCCTATGGGAGAAATCGTAAATTTAGGAATTAATAACTAAAAGTTATAGGAATTTCGGGACTAAAATGATTTTCCTGTAATCCCTAGAAGGTCCTCTTTAAGCATATAAAATTTCTTTTCAAAATTCCAAGGAAGTTGGTCAAAGGTGGCAGACAGACAGACAGACGGGCATTAGCGAATTATATATATAGATTTTTTTTTTCATAATTAAGAAAAGGCGAGGGTCCGCCGCAGGTGCGAGGCCCAGGGGCCCAGGTGGGCGAAGCCTCCCTGGCTAGGCGCGCCTAGTACTGACATAAGCGACTTGTTAAAATCCTACGAAAGCAAATACCTCATCCCCCTCCTCCAATTGCTTTAGTTAATCATTTATGTTTTTTTTTCTCTCCCAGGGTGGCACAAAATATGAAAAATCTGGAAACCAAGAAGTAGCCATTGCTCTTAGCCAATGGGTATTCAAAGAACACGGTGTATTGCGTGTAGGAGAAGTGCGTCACCATTTAGTCGGCGAGAAGAAACCTCCCAATGCCTACACAATCACCGAGGATGTTGTCTTTTCGGTCGCCATTCAGAAACTTGAAGGAGACAAATGGATTCCATTCGATGCCAACGACGTCCAGTTGGAATTCGTTCGAATCGATCCGTTTGTGAGGACGACACTCAAGAGAAGGTCGGATGGTCGCTACGAGGCCCGGTTCAAAATCCCTGATGTTTACGGTGTCTATCAATTCAAAGTCGATTATAACAGAATTGGATTTACTCGTTTATATTCGAGCACTCAGGTCTCTGTACGCCCATTACAGCACACTGAATATGAACGATTTATCGCCTCCGCGTTCCCCTATTACGCCAGTGCATTTAGTATGATGTTTGGGGTGTTTCTCTTTGCAATTGTCTTTTTGCATTATAAAGAAGACACACAAAAATCCAAGAGTGAATAATTTAAAAAAAAAAATTAAGTTTTAGAGACTTCTAAAAAATAAATTTTGTTTAAGTTTTTGTTGATGGATCTCTTATCTTAAGTTAAAATCTTAAATTAAAAGACATTGAATTAAAATAAAAAAAATTTAAGAAAGATCCAAAAAGTTTATTTTTTAAATCACTCTATTTTTATTTTTTCTTTTCAATAAAAAAAATAAAAAAATATTAAAATATTTTATTATTTGTCAAATTGAAAACATTTCGATGTGGATTTCCAAAGAGCTATTATTTCAATTATACATTTATTATGTGCCAGGGCCGACGTTTCGGTCACATATAGGACCATCATCAGGGCGAAGCCATTGTCAACATCCTCCAGAGAATATATTGGCTAACGACATTGGGTAGTCTGGCCATAGTACATCTCTTCCTCTTGCGTCATTAGTGTCAGATCAGTCACCTTCTGGTTATTCTGAAGAGTTAACTAAAATGATTGTGTTTTCTGTTTTCGGTGCTGCGGAGGGAGTGAAAAAAAATTGGAAAAAATATTGGGAGGAGGGGGGGGGGTTGTTTTGTAGTGATTTTTTCAAATCAAAAATTACACCCTTTTTCCACCGCCCGAAGGAGGGGGGATCTATGGGGAGAGACCGAGAGCACACACACAACAAAAAAAAAAAAAAAAAAAAAAAAAAATATAAATCATAACCCCAAAAAACAAAAAAACCAAAACACACCCACACAAAGAGGGCAGAGAGAGGAGAAGAGAAAAGAAAAAAAAAAAAAAAAAAAAAAAAGAAAAGAGGGTGAGAAAAATATAAAAATACACAAATACAAGAAAAAAAAAAAAAAAGGAAGGAGGGGAGGGAGAATAGGGGGGGGGGGGGGGGGGGGGGGAGGAGCTATCCTCCGGTGGGCCTGGAAAGCCCCCTATTTTCTCAATTTTTCTTGGGACAAGGAGCTTTCTGGGGGGGGGGGGGGGCACCGGCACCCCCTAGGCAAAGAATGTGAATTTAACAACATGTCGTAGATTTAACTCAAAAATTGAATTTTCGGACTTTCGCCACTCAGCATTCTCAGCAGGCTATATTATCAGCGAGCTATTGACCTCTGCCAAATATCGCCCGGAGCACATGCCCCCCTGATTGTGCCTTCTAAATGAGCTTAGTAACCGGAAAGACTTTAAATTAAATTTTAGAAAAATACGAAAACAAAGACCCTTAAGAGCACTTGAATAACTTTTATTTTATTTGATGAAAATTTGTATGTTGATACGAAAATTTTTTTTTTCCCCCTGAAAATTTTCATTTCGCTCACTTTATAAAAAGTATCCAGGCCGCCGCTCTTTTTTGATATTATTATTGTTAATTTTCTTTTTATAAAGATAATTATTTAGTTGACATATAAAATAATAATTAATAAAATTAATTTCAGTATCTCACTTGGTTAATATTACTTCTTTTCTTTTCACACTCTAAAATTGTATAATTTGATCCTATAAAAAGTTTTAAATTGAATCCCGCTGAAATCGAGAGTTTCGCTTTCTGGCCACCTAGCGCTGTGGCGCCAGTGTTCCCGCGATTTTGCTGGCAGCCAGGGAATAATTGCTAATTTCATTCTAGTCAAAATTGCATGTTAAAAAATAGCTAGAGTTATTCATTCGAAATGTCTTATAAAAAATAAATAAATTATGTTTTTTTTTGTATTGTAAAATTCACTAATAAAGAAAGAAAATGAAGTTGAAAAAATTGTGTTCGTTTCAAATGGAGGTGACAGTTTCAAATCCATTTTCTCCAACTCTTTCAAATGATAACAAACTTGCTGTTATATCAAATAAAGGAGTGGAAATTTTGGTAAGTTAAAACATATTAATAAATAGTAATTGTTTATAAAAATGAAAATAAAAAAAAATAGAATAATGTAGAGAGCAAGAGAGACGAGAGCACTGAAAGATTTTTTTTACGTTAGGCTCGGTGTCTACTTTTTCTACTTGTCTTCTGCACTGCGCCTTGTCCAGTTGATGCAGACAACATCACATCATCAGTGTTTGGATCTTATACGAATTTCTTTCCTGCTGCATTTGGAGATTTCGATTCGAATGAATTAACAGATTTATTTGTTTTGGAAAATAACGGATTACGTCTTCAAGTATTGCTTGCTTCAATAAATGGAGAGCCACTTTTTCGACCTGTTGGTAAATTATCGTGTCAATTGAACGAGAATCGTGCAACGTCAGTGGTGCCTGGTGATTTTGATGGTGATGGTTATTCAGATATTCTGACAACATCGGTTGATTTAAATTTACATAAAATTAAAGTTTACATTCATTGGGGTGGTGGTAATTATTTGAACTGTAGTGATCCGAAAGAACCGATTGTGACTCTTGATGCTCAACCTCTGGCTGTTGATTATAATCAAGATTCGGCAATTGATTTATTTGGTGTGAAAGATAATATAGCTGGTTTTTGGTTGATTTCTCCTAATCGTACTACAACAGTGAATGCTACAAAAGTGTTGGGTCGTAATTCAAGTTGGCCAGAATTACGGAAACCTCATTCACATGCCTTTCTAGATGTGAATCAAGATCATTTTGCTGATTTGATATTAAGTACAGAAAAGGGATATGAAGTTTGGCTTGGGAATAAATCTCGAGAATATACTTTCTCTGTAAGTTATGAGAAACCGGGATCATCATCTGCAATCATTGGACAATCATTATTTGCAGATATAAATTTGAGTGGTAAATTAGAACATATTGTTCCAGTATGTTTAGATAAAGATTGTAAAGATTGTTCTCTGTTTAGTCATTCTTCTTGGAGTGTGAATTTAAATGAAAGTTGGAAGGATTTACATCCAAATATGCGAGATAAAAATGGACACAATTGGTGTTTTACAACAAATTCACAAGTAGTGAATACAATAACAATTCGTGCTGGTGATTTCAATATGGATGGACATCCTGATTTACTTGCTAGTTTATCTGATGGTAAATCTGAACCTAGAAGCTATCTTTTAGAAAATGTTGCTGCTCCAGAGAATTCTCAAGGTCGAACATTTCATATCAATTGGGACGCTCTCTCTCCACTTAGTAACACATCACAATTGGGAACATTTTATGATTTATACCAAGATGGGGTATTAGATGTGATATTTGCTGGCAAGAGTCAAGCACAAGCTTTTCGAAATACTCTTGATTATGATGCCAATTTTATAAAAGTAATGGTTCTTGGACAGGGGAGTGTTCCAGGTGCTCATGTCTCGTATCGTACAACAACACAAGAAGGAGCCCCAAGAGTTGCAGCCACTGTACAATTAGCACAATCTGCTCATTTCACTCTTGCTTTGCCCTATGTAATCTTTGGTTTGGGTAGAACACCAAATTTTGTTGATTCATTACAAGTGAGTGTAGGTGGATTGAGTAAAGAATGGACTCAAATTATTCCTAATTCACAATTAGTTGTGACGACACATCCCCCCAAAATGGCGTGCTAGACTTTTTGTTACACCAAGTAAACTTGTTTTGCGTTCTGTTTTTGCATTATTAGCAACTTGTGCTTTTATTGCTGCACTTATTGCAATTCTCTATTGGAAAGAACGTCGTGAAGATCGTTTAGAAAAACTTCAAGAAGCTCATCGATTTCATTTTGATGCTATGTAACTAACTATGTGTGCTTCTCTCTTCTCTCTCGCTGTTCTTTTTTTTTTTTATCCAATAAAATAAAACTATTTTCGAGTTGTGATTATTGTGATTTTTTTAAATTTATTTATTTATTTAAAAATAAAGAAATAATTAATTATCAATATAAATAAATTTCTTCTGTTTGATTTGTTTCTTGTTTTTTTTTTTTTTTGCTTCACAGGAGTTGAAACATGATCCAAATGAGACGGATATGACACTTTCGAGTCGTTGGAGTAATATTATAACATCAACATCGCTCCCGACATCTAAAGCCTCAAAACACATCAATTTAGATCCATTCTTATTCTTTTTAGAACGTAATGAATTAGTTGATTTACTTCTTGATCCTGAATTAGCACCATATTTACCTCGAGCCAAAGAACCGTTTATAGATATGGCTCAGGCAATTTGGTCACCACAAGGACTTCATTTTCGTGCACGATGTCTTCTTGCTACTTTAACAAATCGTGGTGCTTGTCATATTTGGGCATATGAACGCAATGAATGGAAATTACTCTTTTCTCCTTCAGAGAGGATCTTTGATTTTCATCATTTTGATCATCAAAATGATCAGCAGCAATCATTAAGCAATTTGAAAACAAAAGATCATTTTATAGCATTATGTCAGAATGTCAAAGAAATTTTCTTCACTTCAATTTGCTGGAGTCCAGTTATAATAAATGATTTGACACTTTTAGCTTGTGGAAATGCTCAGGGGAAAATTATCTTTTGGAAAATTAATAAATATCAATTGAATAATCATCTTTCAACAAGAGATTCTTTAAATTTAGATGGATTGACATTTAATTTAAAAAATCGAATTCATTTAATGCGTTGGCATCAAAGAGGTGAAAATTTTTATCTTTTTGTCTCCACATTAAATGGTGAAGTCACATTAATTCCACTTGAAAAATATAATTCGACATTTGTACAAAGTGGTCCATTTATTAGTCTCTGGACAGAACAAGATTCTGCACGAGTTGATCATGTTTTATTTATAAATCAAGACAATGATGAGATTTCAATTATTTTTACAAAAGTTCAACATTTAGTTATAATTATATTAAATAAAGATGGCACAATTAAGAATACAAATTTCTTTCTTGTTGGTCTCATTACCGGTTTACAATTGATTGATAATCATTCCTTATTATTTTGTACCTATCGTGGAATTATTTATAAATTTTCTCTTTTATTTGAAAATCCTCCTGAGCAAATTGAAAATTTACGTCTACAAAATGCAACTTGTGTTGGTTTAACAGCATCGAGATCAACTCATCTCTGGTTCCTTATTATCAGGCGAGTATCTCCTTCTCTCTCTCTCTCTCTCATTTTAGCCATTTCTCTCTTTTAATAATCATTATTTAAAAACCTTTTCAGACCTTTACGCGTTCAAACAAAAATTTATTCTGAATTACGCGTGTTAATGCAAGACGAAACATTATTAATTTTCAATCCATTAAAACCTTTATGGACACAAATGGATATGTTGGAAATTATTCGTATCAATTCAATGCAAATGGAAATGATTCCAGGAATAGAGAAACTCTATGAGATTGAAAGCTTCGAAGACATTTCTATTGAACAATTGAAATTTTATCTCCAATTGGTTTTAATAGCCCTAGCGCATGAAGATCTACGAGAAAATGAAACCAGAGGCTCCGAATTGGTTCGTAGACGCTTTTTGCTTTCATTTCTATTCTCTATTCATTTTTCCAAATATCTCCACATCCTTCATCGTTTAAAGTAATTTCGTATATAAGTCTATTTTCTTTTCAATTTGAGTGCTCACAAAGAAATTTAAATTTCATTCATTTGTCAGTGCAAATTCTACATATTCTAAAATTTTATTTTTTGAAAAATACTTTACAATTAACGCATTTTGCAAATTACACCGACAATACCAATAAAAACCCTATCTACCTTAAAAGCCTTAGCACAAAGATAGAGGTATCGCTTCATTTTTCTATTTATTTCATAATCACTAGTAATTGATTAAATTATAAGGGCGAGTTCTAAATGGCACCTGATGCCCGAGCTGCAATAGCAGCCAGGAAGTAAGCCTCTACGAAATGAAACTCAAGAGTAGTGGAGACAGTTTCGCCTATAATTAAATATCGCCATCCTCAGTCCATTTTCGAGAGTATGCACTCAAATACCGATGCATTGAGCCACATGTAGAGTTGTCAATTGGTGGGTATTAATATACATAAAATGCTTGTACAGTCACCGCCACAAGTGCCTGGTCTGCTTGAAAGTAGAGCCATGAGCCTAGTCAACCAAATCAATATTTTCCAAATAAATAGATCATCTTTTTTTTTAATGCAACTGAAAGGGAAAAGCTACTTTTTAAAAATAACACTTCCGAAGTTAAGCATTTTGGTTGCCTAAGCTCAAACTTTCACTTCATAGCAAATCAGGCACTTGTATATATATACCAAGCAATGCTAAGAGCTTTTTATATATCATTCTCTTCACGTGACAATTTTGTCACTGGAACTGGTATATAAAAAGCTCTTAGCATTGCTTGGGATATACTCGTATATACAGTGAGGGACAATATTAAATTCTACCCATGCGATTTCTACTTGTGATTATTTCATTGTTTTTATAAAAGAAAATGAAAATCTTTATTTAAAATTTTCTATGTTTGAACCATTAATGCTTAATATTGTCCCTCACTGTACAAGCATTTTATGTATATTAATACCCACCAACTGACAACTCTAGATGTGGCTCAATGCATCGGCATTTGAGTGCATACTCTCGAAAATGGACTGAGGATGGCGATATTTAATTATAGGCGAAACTGTCTCCACTACTCTTGAGTTTCATTTCGTAGAGGCTCACTTCCTGGCTGCCCGCTTCCTCACCTATATTTTATTACTTTTACAATTTTATAAAAGACAAATTCTCTCTGTCTGTCTGTTTGTTTGTAACGCAGAGACTCGGAATCTACTGGTTGGATATTCAGGAAGTTTTTTCAATGGTTAGAGAATTTCCCGGGGATGGTTTTATGTCAAATTAGGGTTAGAAGACCTCCCTTTTAAGAGGTTCGCAAATGTGGAATTCTTCCATTGGAAAGCAAAATCAAAAATTAAAGCTAATTAATTATGGAATAATAATTGAATAATTAAATCTCCCAAATGGAAAATATATCAAAATTGTTATATAATTAATTTTTTTTTTTTTTTGAGAATAAATACATAAAGTAAATGGACAAAATTTAAAAATTCTTCCCTCTAAAATTCCAAGTTTCCAGAATTGAGAAACATATAAAGCCTAAACTAATATATAGTTTAAGAGGCGAGATCTTTAGCTCTGTTTGTTTGTTTGTTTTCTAGCTGGATTTCGCTTCCAAGATTCGCCTATACATCTCAATCCACCAAGCGAATTGGCTCCGAGAACGCTATTCCCTGGAATGGCAAGAGAACGCAGACAATTGCACAAATGAGAATCTCCTCGTGAGCTGGTCACTTGCGAATCAAGTCCTTTTGCAAGCTCATTCGGAAGGATTTCTGAAAACAAAACCAATCTCTCTAGCTGGTCCAGAATTGTGTCCAGAGTCGTGCATCATTTGTGATGAGCCCATCACAATCACATTGACAGAGGAGGCGATATCTAAAGCCCTAGGCAATTGTGAGCACAATGTGAGACGATGTAATTTTACTTTTCGTCAGATAAGTACAGAATCCCTTTTGACTTGCACCAGATGCCCCGGAGTCGCCTGTTGCTTAGATATTGAATTTTTTATGCTTTCTGATTTCCCTAAATGTATGTTTTGTGATTCAGTTCTTGAATGTGACGATCGAATTCGATAAAACTCTTTTTATTTTATTTCTCTATTCTGTATACATACATGTTTAAAAAAATAAAATTCTTAGAATACATTTTTTATTTTTACAAAATAATAATAAAATAATAATGTTTATAAAGTGTTATAATTCCAAATAGTAGAGACACTCTGCGAGTAGAGATGATGCCCTTGGGGTTGGGGATAATGAATGAATGTCGATCCCGAATTGGCCGTCGCAGAAGTCAAGCAGGTGACTAATTGTGCTGCCGTTGCTTGACTTAATCCTTTAGACAAACAAAATGCCAATCTTTCTGGTTCTAATTGTCTTCCTGTTCTTAGCGCTTCACTCAAAGCTTGAACATAATTACGTGCTAAACGCAATGTCTCAATTTTGCTTAATTTCGCCGAACGAGTCATTCCTAAGGGTAGAACACTGAAAATAAAATTTAAATAAGAAAAAGAAAAAAAAGAAAAGAAAAGTTGGAGAAGTAGAATACCATCTAAGACGATCGAGGGCAGCATTTAATCCATGCATTCGATGTCTTTCTCTTGCGTTTGCTTTGCATCGACGAGATTTACTGCCAATTGCTTCTTCTCTAGTCATTTCTTCCATCACTCACTCTCTCCTCGTCTTTTTGTCTCCCTGACGCTAATGCAAACTCATATCAATCCACTCTTTGATAAGCCCATCCAAGCAAACAAATAAATGCTTGCTTATCTAATAATTGACATTTATCCCCACCCTCTTCTTCCTCCTCCACCCTCCTCTCAATCATTCTCTTAATTAACTCTACCGAATTTGATTTATTTTTATTTTTCTCCCTCTACAGTATAAACCCCCTATGTAAAATATCTTATTATTAATCAAATTCGTCGACCAGTCAAATGATATATGACAAAAAGCTACTCGTTAAATCTCCGCCCTTATCCTCTCCAGAGATAGGTATTTGTCTTTTTTATCTAAAACAATTTTTTTATCTAATTTCTGAATTAATTCAATGAGCCAGCAGCAAATAAAAAATCAATTTCTTCCTCCTTTACTTTTAATATGAAGGGACTATATGGACCCTGTTACGCATTAGTGTGTCAAGCGCCAGCTACCGAGTTTTGAGAAAATCAACAATAAAGTTTTTTGTTTACATTGGATTATATATAATTTTTGTCAATTGTGCAAGTAACAATAAATATAAATTTTTTTAGGACAATACTATTAATTATAGCATTTGAAACAATATCCCGTGCTAAACTCAATTTTGAATTTTTTGGTCTTTGACACACCATTGCATAACAGGGTCTATATATTTGTATATATACTGTACAGAGATTTTTGAATTAGGGATCTTCAAAACGTGTATTTCTATCTGACAATGTGAGTCTGCTAAACTGTTATAAATTTAAAAGAACAAAATCAACAACCCTTTCATTATTGAATTTCTTTTTCTTTTCAACAATCGATGAATCTCGTTCCTCACTTCATAAACCCAGGGGGGTTCGCTCACGTGCGCAGAAGTCTAGCAAATTTGGTTTATCTTGCGCAATGACGTCACCCGGGAACAGAAAAAGGCGGCTACTTAAACTCTTGTATTACAATTTCTTAATTTTCAAAATATCTTTACAAAAAAAAAAAATCCATAATGCCCATATATACTTTTTAACTATCAAAATATGAATAATATATTAATTTAAATTAAATTATATTATTATTCTTTTAATAAAATAAAGTTTATATTACAACTTTAGAATTTATTATTTATTAGAAAATTAATATTTTTTCACCAATTTAGTTATTTATTTTTATCTTTCTATCAATCACCTTCAATGATTGGCTCAATCGTCAAACAGGTTCCTAGACGGTCAATCTGGCTTAATAATAAAAATCATTACCTTTTAATTTGAACTCACTATTTCATTATTTTTTAAGTTGAATCCTCATATGAAAACTATTTACCATATTTTTATTTGGCAGTTGAATACCACATTTATGCCTTCCGATGGTGAGCTTCTGCTTTTTTTTATTTTCTCTCGAAGACATCCAGCGAAGGCGGATGAGGGTCCTCGTTCTCGAATAACATTATCATTACACTATATAAAGCGCTAGCCGCTGACTTCCTGTGTTAGTAGTGTGTATGTGCCTATCAGGGCGCTGATTGGGCAGAATAAAAGGAAGTTGAGTCAAAAAGGGAAATTTAAAACTAAATCAGAGAGGAGAGCCGAAGACTAGCGATTGAAAAATTTTCAACCAGTGAGCAAGAATAAATGATACATTTGCTTGCCTTCGGCGAGCAAGGTGTTCCAGGGGCGCAGCCTTCTGGCAAGTGGAAAAGCCCCGCCGGGAGGGGGCCTGGCCCCCCAGATGGCTCGTGCCCCCCCCTCCAGAAAGCTCCTTTCCCCAAGAAAAATTGAGAAAATATGGGGCTTTCCAGGCCCACCGGAGGATAGCTGCTGGTCCCATGCCCCCCCCCCCACCAGGCGAGGATGTATGGTCCCATGGCCCCCCCTCAGCCAAATTCTCTAGTTAGATAGATAGATAGATAGATTTTATTTTGCTCTGAGGCTAATGCCTCTTGGAGCACGAAAATTTTACATTTTTATTTACAGATTTATCCATTTTTATTCTCGCTCTCTCCTCACAATTCCCGTTCCACTCAACCGACCGACCCCCTCTGCTCTCCCATTAGATAATTATAATATTGGGCCTTAAATGCGGCCAAAGACCGCGATCGCCTGACTCTCTCCGGGATGCCATTCCACACCCTCACAGATTCCACAGAAAAGGATCTGTCAAACGTTGTCGTCCTGTGGATCGGCATCTGCAGGTCCAACGGACTCGCCCTGAGGCTCCTAGATCTAAAAGATATTTTAAAGGTCAGGTCTCTGTATAAATAAGAGGGCCTTTTACTCATCAGCAAATTGAACACGTAACACCCTAGAAAATATTTTCTTCTGCTTTTTAACCCCCTTAAGCCATCCTAGCTTATTGTAATAGGGTGTTACGTGCTGACGAATAGGGATGCCAAATATAAATCGAATGCACGAATTCAAGACCCTCTCGAGAGCAAGGCCCCTCTCACCAGACAGATCATTATATGGTAGACAAGGCAGCAATAATCAAAGTGGGGCAATATCAGTGAGCTGACGACCATTTGACGTATTTTGAATGGAAGGCACTCCCTGATTCTTTTAAATTGATAGAGGTTTTTATAGACCTTGTTGGAGACCTCTAGGACATGTGCCTTCCAACTCAGTGTGTTGTCAAACACAACACCAAGACTCTTAACAGTGTCAGAATAATTAATAGTGATATTTCTAATTTTGATTTGTGGGGCTTCTACAAGCCTATTGATGTAGGCTCCGCTGCCAATAATAATGGCTTTGGTTTTTCCAGCATTTAATTTAAGTTTTTTATCGTCAACCCACCTACATACCGCCTCCACATCGCAGTTTAGCCTCCCAATTGCCGCCTCAATCTCACCGAAGGGACAAGATATATAAAGCTGAAGGTCGTCTGCAAAAAGGTGATAGCTAGAATGTTCTATGTACCGGCCGATATCGTTAATGAAAAGTAAGAACAAAAGCGGACCCAGAACGGAACCCTGCGGCACCCCAGCGGTGACAGGCATCAGACCAGACGACCCGCCGTCCCCATCCTCAACCCTCTGCCTCCTCCCCGTTAAATATGAACCAAACCATCTTAGGACCGACACCGACATAGTTACGCCCATGAACAGGAAGGAGTTTTAATGGGAGAATCCTCAAGTGCATCGCTGGGATGGATTAGGGATGTCTCGCCATGGACTACGGGTATCGTCAGAAGAAGGGGTTAAAAAATGAATTATTTAAAAAAATATTTAACCAAGTACACGGACCTGATAATTTATCAAGAAAAGAAAATTTGATAAAAATTTTTTATAATTATTTAATAAAAAGAGTTTCCCGAAATACAACCACAAATTATTAAAACATAATCGAGATCGAGGACCTCCGCCATCCGCCGATGCTGGATGTCTTCGAGAGAAAATGAAAAATTCAGAAGCTCACCGTAAGAACCCAAATAAAAATATGAAAATTAGTTTTCGTATGAGGATTCAACTTAAAAAATAATGAAATGGTGAGTTTAAATTAAAATATAATGATGTTTATTATTATTTTTCTTCATTAGTATAAGCTAAAAATTTAAATCCGGCGCATTTTCCTGTTCCCAGCTGACGTAATTTCATTAACCAATGGGAGGCCGAGAAGCTGAGCGAACAACCTTATTCTCTAGTAACCTTGCATAAACCAAAGGCTATTGTTTCGGGAAAGCAGTACCAAGAATATCTCAAAAAAATTGAACAAAAAAAATATATATCGAGCAGATGAGGATGGAACCAGGGAATAAACGGGAAGGGACATCACGTAGTAGAAAAAATGGAGTGTTAAAAACAACGGAACTTAAGGTTTAGAAAGGCCTCTATGAACGCTCCTTTTTGGCGCCAAATTTAAATATAAAAATTAAACGTTTCTCGCCAGTAAATAAGGTTTTTCTCCAGAATGATTATAACTATGGTTATGGTTTCTCACCCAAATGAATAAAATTGTTTTAATAGGAGAATTAAATTCAAGTATAATACACAAGATTTTTGTTTCTATTGATTTATTTATTTAACATTAACACTTTATACGCATTTCGACACCAGATGTGTTATCATACTGAAGTGAATTACTTCAGCACAAAACACATATGGTGTCCAAATACGTATAAAGTGTTAATGTTAAATAAATAAATCATTGAAACAAAAAACCTTGTGTATCATACTTGAATTTAATTCTCCTATTAAAGCATAATGTTTCAACTAAAGCCAACGGTTCCCAAAAAAAAAATTAATAAAATTGTTTGTGAATGGTTTTTCTCCCGGATAAATAAAAAGCATAAAGTTCCAAGTTAACATTATATATTTATTAAAATTAAAATGATGGAAGAAAAAAATATACAATATATTTATAAACAAAGGATAATTATATTAAAAATATAATATTAGCATATAGAATAAAATATATATAATTAAAAATTAACATAAGAGAACAATAGTTATGAAAAAGCAGAATTTGATCAAAAATATGACATTTTTTTTTTTTTTTTTTTTTTTTTTTTTTTTTTTTTTTTTTTTTTTTTTTTTTTTAAAAACATTCACACTTTTTTCTCATTCACACTCACATTCACACACACATTCATACAGTCTTTTCGGCAACTTAGGCCATATAAGACTTTGACGATAACCGTTGTAGAGAAAATATCTATTGTGGGGGTCAGGCATTTTCTATTTAAGCCATCTGGTATCCAAATGGCTTAAATAAAATCATCGGACTGCCTGGGTCCGAACCCGCGACGTTTGGTATAGGAGGTAGGCACGCTACTTACTACGCCAAACCCGGGGGCTTTTTTTTTTTTTTTTTTTTAAGGTAATCTAGTTTTATAATGTATTGAAAGTATTTGTAAATGAGCATAATTTTTTAAATAGCTTGCAAAAAAGCAGGCTATTACTGGCAGACTGTGACACAAAGATCGAAAGCTTTGAAACGTGGAGTGTCAGTTGACAAACCATATTAAAATAAATTAAAATTTTTCATTTTTATTCAAGTTGGGAATATTTCGTTTTTCCTTATAGGGTCTTTTTCTATTAATGGTCCCATAATGTGTCAATGTTTGACCATTATGAAAATGATGCCTTTTTTTATGATAATGACAAAATTAAGCACATTACAAACGCTTTTCAGTGATAAGGAAAATTTGGTACCTATTGCATCAAACATATGACATATATAGTAAAGTACCAATTGTATGTACAGTATTTTTTACTCAATTCTGTGTATCTGGATATTCATCCATTCCTGCAGCATGTCACACAGCACTTTTTCTTCAGGAGAAACATACTGATTGCCTATAAAAAAAATATAAAAACAATTAGGCCAATATTTTTGAACATTGTATTGCATCAAAGAAAAACAAAATGAATTGTTATAATTATATTACAAAAATATTTAAAATGCCAAAAAAAATATATCTTATCCTATTATTTGAAAAGAAATAAATTAATCAAAAAAAACTAACCTGATTTTTGATGTTTGAAGAAATTCTATCGTTGATAATTCTGATTAGGAAACAAACAAACTTTTTATTCATGTGTTTAGTACAGGGAGGTAGGGAGGGACTATAAGCTGCGAACATAGGCGAGGTAATCGTAAACTGAAGTGGGAGGGTGAGGAAGCTTGTCGGCCATCTTGTCTTGACCTCAACATTAGACCTGTCCATTGGAACCTGTGTAAAAAGTATAAGAATTAACAAGCGAATAATTAATGAAAAAATAATTAATAGTGGCAACTATTTATCATATAATATACAAGGTATGTTTTTATGATTATTTTGCCCTTATTCATCTTATATCGAAGTTAAATAATTAATATTTTTATCATTATTTTAAAATTTATTGACAACTCTCTTTGAGGTTAAAACTTATATTTTTCTATTTTTTTACTACCAAATAAGTAGTTTTTTAACATTATTTATTTATTTCTATTTATTTTTATCTCATATAAAGGTTTTTTTTTCAAAAGGAAGCAAATTGTTCGACATATGGTTGTTCCAATCGTAGCGATGAACCAGGCAAAAGTAAAATGCAAAAAATAGAGGAGATTTCAAGGAAAATAACTTTTCACTTGTAAGTATACATTATATCAAGGTTCTAATTAGCAAAGTGCCTAACTCCATTTTTGTTTATTTTTTAGGAGATCCAAAAAACATTTGATTGTCATTTTTAGAGCCACTGAACATTTTGAAATTGAATTTTCTTATTAAGAAGCATTGAGACAATTCCTTCTTCTTATGTAAAATAAAAGCGAATTAATAAACATTTTTATAAGATTTTTAATTGACTATCTTTTCCCATTATTCCAAACATTTCTGGCGGTATGTAAGTTTACTTTTCAATGTGAGAATATGTATTGTTTATTATTAAAAAAAATATATATAGAAATTTTAAACAATTGTCTTCTGCTGGAATATAAGTTTTTTTAATT
>JAKCPI010025399.1:0-17647 GCA_023213315.1 Euborellia annulipes | reverse complement strand
AGATCCCAAGGGTCCAAACGCAACAAATAATAATAATAATAATAATAATGCCTGATAAAGTGATAAATAATAATCACATCATTATACAAAACTTAATAACAAACGTTTTTCTTCCATATATTATTACTTGTGAAAATCATTAAAAAATTTTAACTAAGAATACTTTAACCGTCCCCGCATATCCAGAATAAATGAATACATGTTTGACGAAAAAAACCCTATTTATTGAATTAAATCGAATGACGAATAAATAACAATATTCCATAAAACAAATAATTTTTTATTAGGTGTATAAGTTTAAAACGGTGCTTGGCTTATAGATGCCGTTAGTGAGCGTTTTAAGCTACTTTACCGACATGTTATAACCTCTTTTTATGAGTTTGACATTTGTGAACATTAATCAGTGCACATCACAAGCAATTACATACAACAACATATATTTTTCCTTTAGTAATCGAGTCTAGTTTCTTGCCAGAAAAAACGCATATGTGGAAGCCCTACTTTTCTGCTTTAATTTGAAATAATCGGTTTCCGAATCGCATCGTATGCTTCTGGAGGCATATGGTGACAGTACTTTATCGAAAACAAGGTGCAGAGTTTGGTTTAGTCGGTTCAAAGACGGCAATTTTGACCTGAGCGTCAAGAAACGTGAAAATCGACCCAGAAAGTTGAAGACCATCAATTGCAGGCCCTTGAACGAGGACCACACCCAATCGCAAAAAACCAGCCATCCCATGCGCCTACGTGCCATGGGAAAGGTTTAAAAGATCGGAAAATGGGTGCCCGATGAATTGAACGATAGGCAGATGGAGCGACGCCAAACCACATGCGAAATCTTGCTCGATTGACAAAAAAAGGGGAAAATAAACTACGCTATGCTTGTCGACCTAGACAAGCTTTCAGAGTCAAGTTCTGTTTTTTAAATAGAAACCTATAGTTGATCTTTACATAGCCTAAATATAAACAAAAAAAAAAACCGAACATCTTTCATAAGAACTATTTTTTTAATTCGATATCAAATAAAAAAAAAAATATGAAATCAATTAGACCTTAAAAAAAAATCCAAACACTTATTTTTAACAATTATTCAACTTAATTATCAAATAATAATGACCAAATATTTAATCATTCAATAAATAATTAAATAAAAATTTTCAGACAATGTCTCGTGACATTACAGTGTTTCTGCAAGTCTTCTGGATGAAACATCTTTTTTATTATTAGTTGAATACCCTATCCATTAGGATCAATGAACACAAGAGAGCCTAAAAATTAAAATATGAAAATTATGCATTTGCAGAGCATTTAAATGCTAACAATCATAGTTTTCCAGATCAATCCAAAATTAAATTGATCAAAGAAGTCAATGACCCTTTAATTCTTTCTTTAAAAGAATCCATTGAAATTTTAAAATCTGGAAAAAAAGCCCAATTGAATCTTTAAATGAAAAAACTAGAAATTATCAATGACCCTTTTTTAAAAACATTCCATTCATTCAGGTAAAAACTCATTAGAAAATGCCTAAACAAAAGAGCAACCCAGATATTGAGGCAGTTATATTCTAATCTCCCAAGAAGAAACATGAAGAAAAAGACATTATATATTTTTTCAAAATTTTCTATGTATAAATCTTAATTTGTAACTAATTTGAAATATTTGTGATAGACTGATGATGAAGGCAATGCCTTCGAAACTATAGTCTCTAGAAATAATTAAAAATTATTTTATTTAAAAAACAGAAGACTCTCTCATTTTATTTTATTTTTTTTTTAACCTAAACTATTTTTTTTATGAACATTTGAAGTCTTTTTTTTACGGAAAAGGTACTTCAAATATTCCTAACTCTCCACCATGATTAGTCCTAAGAATCTACAAAAAAGGCTTCAAATGTTCATAAAAAAAATCTCAGAAAAAAATATAAATTTTTAAAAAAAAGAAACATCTTTCATCAACAAAAAATATGGTCCATTTTTATTATTATAGTAATGCCAATCTAACTATCTATTGGATTGAGACGAGAAATGAACTTATTTAAACTCAAGAATTTTAAATAAATCTATTAAGTAGAAAATAATTTCTTAAATCCCTGTATAATGAAGTTTTAAGACCATTATAAACACTTATTTTCATTGTTGTGACTTTTCAATTAAATAATTATTTATTTAATAATTGATAAGAATAATTTATTTTTTTTTTGAGCTCTAATTGATTTAATATTTTGTTTATTTGATGTCGTATATAAAAAAAAATAGTTCTAATTAAAGTTGTTCATTTATTTGTTTAGATTTAGGCAATGTAAAAAAAAATATAGGTTTCTATTTAAAAAACAGAACTTAACCTTAAAATACCTTTGAAAGCTTGTTCTAGGTCGAAAAAGAATAGCGTATGTCGTTTAGTTTCCCATTTGATATAAATAAACTTTTATTTGAAACTTTTTTTCATATAATGCACTGTTTTTGAGTTATAAGACAGTCTCAAGATAAAAAAACTCACCTGGTATATTCAGCTCAATAAATTTTCAATAGAATGAAAATATATAAAAAAAAAAAAATAAAAAAATAAAGCTTAATTCTACTAAATTTTATTTTTGATAATCGAATTCAGGAAGTTAAGAACGTCTAGTATTAGAATTACATTTATTTATAAGATTGCATTTGAAGGGATTTTGGAAAATTTATTTGAAGAATTTCTTCCAGATTATTTTTGAACATCTAAAAACAGGTTGTATCTTTTGCGAAATTAAATATTATTATTAGTAGTAGTATTGGATGATTAGAATAAATGAATGCAAGGATTCGAAAAGTCCCTAGATGACAATAAGCAATTAAAAAAGTGTACCACGTGTTATCTTAAAAACAAAAAGAAAAAAATATATGAACCATTTCAAGAGAATAATTCATAAAGGAATACATATCTATAATCGGCCCCATATACTGTCAAATAAATCCATCCTCGACTAGAAATAAATAAATAATAAAAAAACAACCAATACACTACCTAAGGAAAAGAAGCTCGAAGTACAACACAAAATTGCACGAAAATTTCAAAAATAAAAACAATTCTCAAGTTTAAAATAATATAAATATATACTAGATGCAAACTATTAGAGAAGATATTTTCGAATGAGAGATGAAAATAATTTAACTTATAAGTTAACTTTCGCCACCAGGGTCGGTAGTTCTAAAATTGAAAATATGCTTTTTGTGGGAAATTTAAAAATCAAAAAAAATCTAGAAAATAAGTTGGTAATCCCAACAGTAAAATTTTAATATTACTTATATTAATAATTAAATTTTATACAAATATTATAATTTAAATGTAAGAAATTTTTATTGAAAGTGTTTTAACTTTCAATTTTCTTCCATGGCTCAATAGATTTTTAGACAACGTACCCTCGTAACTGAGACTTTGCACGAGACGAGACTTGGTCTCCACTCGCCTTGTATCGTCTCGTTTCTACGAGACGATACCGCTTTAACGATACCGAAACGATACCGAGACGAGACCGCGAGAGTCTCGTGTCTAGTCTCCTGGTCTCGTGGTCTCATAACCATTTTTGTGTGGTTAAGTAGAATATTAAATTAAAATGTATTTTTAATTTTATTGAAAATAAATATTGTAAAATATTTGGTCAAGGACTCTCAGCGACCCATAATTTTTTTTCAATTTTAAAATCATAATTTATTTTTAACTAAAGTTTGAAATTTAAATAAAAATTCAAACTTTAATAAAATTAATCACAAAAATAAAAAACCTAATGTTTTCTACATTTGATTCAATCGCGAATCTAATGTAGGGAATTTTTGTCAAATATTGATTGAAAATAATATTTGAACTTATATATTTCTAACTTGGAATATTGATTATGATGATCCATCCGAATGTCTAGCGGGCTATACGCGAAATGACGTTGGATTGTAGCTAAGTGGATCACATCTTTTTCTCTCTTGGTCCAGACTTAAGACTCCGCAGACTCCAATAGCGTAATCCGCAATAGTCTTGTGATAAAAATATATTTTTCAAATAAGCGAGGTCAAAATAATTCTCGTTCACGTATCAATTATTCTTTGATATATTAATGAGAAAAATTATAAAATTTACAAAAAAAAGTTTTAACAGCTTCATTACTAATAAATATTTTTAACTCGTACCTATACATTTTTTTAATAATTAGGATATTCAATGCAAAGGAAATTTAATGAAAAAACACGTTTTTAAACTTTTTACTTTTAATAGAATATTATATTGAATAAATTAAAATATATTAAAAAAAAAAAAAATATACAAATCTTCTAGAAAACAAAGCAATTTTTTTTATCAAATTTCAAAAATATTGATTAAGGGAGAAATTTCTACCCAAAGTTTTAGGTTTAAAATAAACTTTTTTAATATTTTGAAGGAGACAATAAAAGAGTGTGTCTTCTCCTGGAACTATAAATTTTATAGTTTTTTATTTCTAAACTATCACATGTTAAAAAAAAAACATTACTACGTTAAAGCTTTGCAATTTCCATAAGGACCGACCTAAGACTAAAATTCTTCTATACTTATTTTAACCCTATATATATAATATAAATAAATAATTTTTTTTATTAAATACTCTAGTTAAGAAGGCTTGGCCCTCATTTTCTCTCTTTATTTATTACAAATATTTTTTTTTTGTTTTGAGCATGCAGACAATAAAGATTCGTTTGTCAATTGCAAAGGGAAAAAAAAAACAAATAAAATTTATAAACATAAAAAAAAAGACTGATGATGAAGCCCAAAACATTGAAACTAGGTACACTTTAACAAATAGAAATTATATATATACTTATAGGGTGTTTCTAAATTGATGAGAAATATTTTAAAGGGTGATTTTTCAGCAAAAATTAAGGGGGGGGGGGCCTGGAAGTCCATGAAATATCCCCACTTTTCAAATTGGACGTTCAGATTTGATTGCAACAGGATGTTGCACACCTGGATAATGTTATTTTTTTTAATGTTTTTCCCGAATATTTTAATTTTATATAAATTAAAAAAAAATAATCGAAAAGATTTATAGTTTTTTTTTTTAAAGAATTTTTTGAAAACCGCTCATCTCTTTATAGCCCTCCCTCTATAATATTAAATATTACCTATAGTTAATGTGATGGTGTCAGGGAAAACGGTCCTTATCTTCACCTACCAGTTGTTTTTTAAGAAATGGCAAAAATATGGTTATAATTATTGATTAGATATTCGAATTCAGCAGCATCCCCTGTATCTGCAAAATAAAGAAAGATTCGAACAAAACATTCTTTTGAGACAATGATATCTTTTGTTCAACTTTATCTAAATTTTTTGAAAATTTTCGAAAACTAAGATAAATATTAAACCTTTCCGCCAAAAGAGCTTTTCCTTGGAAATTGTTACCAATTTTGATGATAGAGGGCAGGACAAATTAAAAAAAAAATAAATTCATAATGATGATAATAATAATAATAAAATAATTGAAGAATAAAACATAATTATAAAATATATAAGAAATATAAAAAAATAATAATTTTATACTAAAAAGAATGAAATGTCTCAACAAATAACCAAAAATTTTAATTTAATGTATAAGCTTTTAATTAGAGTGATGACTGGAATATAGGAGTATTGGTATATATAAGACAGGCCTTTGGAGAGAGAACTTTGTCATTCAGTGGGGTCATTCCTGACTTGAACTGAGAGCAAATGACGAAAGTGATAAATGATTAATTTCATGATTCAATATCACGCAGAGCTGGGATATCGCAACTCAGTTTCTGATTACTGATGCTCTGACCATTTTTTTTTAAATACCTAGTAATTAAACGAATTGCTAATATTTTGGAGCTAAATAAATGAGTGAATTTTCATTCATAATTTTAATTAATTTCACTTCATTCACAAAGGGCGAAACCATGGCATTTCGGTCTACAAAAAAAGCTCTAAGAAATGAAAATCGAAAAAATTATATTTTTCGAGATAATAACTGTTTTGTGAAAATGTCTACCACTACACACTGTTCCGGAAGCCAAGGTTTCCGTTTTGTATATAATTGTAGTTTGTGTGAAATTTGACGTGTTTCGGAAATATTTATAACAGATGTTGGGTTAGAAGAAAACTAGTTGGTGTAGTTTTTTTTATGTATTTTATTTGGTGGACGTTTGAGTCGCAAAAGTTTCGGACGGAACAGTCCTTCTTCAGCACCTGTTGATTCACAGATTATATTTTAGAGTGAAATAATACAAATATATGCGTGTGGACCAAGTACGCTCAATGAAAAAAGTATAAATAATAATACATTAGTTGATAACAAAAGAAACATATCCCAAAGAATTGAAAAAAAATTTCCCTTAGAGACCCCCCCCCCCCCTGTTCTAGAAATACACAATACAACGTAATAAAAAAAAACCTAACATCTGTTATAAATATTTCCGAAACACCTCAAATTTCACACAAACTACAATTCATTTATTTGATTACCAACCTTGGGAGAATTCTCCTACAACTTTTCTTCAAATTCTAATTTAGATGAAAATAGGCCCCTCTCCCTTTGCCCTCCATCTCGGAGACCATTAGGACATTTGAGAGATAAAACTTTTAAGATTTTATTTCTTTTAATTTCCATTGATTAAGGTAGTTGTTTCGCGACAACACTAGCAAAAAGTTAATGCTAGAGTATATAGAACAGACAATAAGGATTCATAATTCATAAGCCCAAAACTTTTTGCTGTTTATGTACCACTACTACTTATCTAACGATATTATTAAATGATTTCACAATTAAAAATAACAATAATAATCCTCAGGGGTGAAATCCTCTGAGATATATATATATATATTTAACTAGCTGCAAGGCCCGCCTTCGGCGGCCCTCTTGCTAGCCAGGGGGCACGCCCCCTGGACCCCCAACCCACGAACCCCACCCTCACACCCCACTCCCACCCACCACACCCCCCGAAACCCACCCAGCACCCCCACCCCCCGCACCATGCACCCCTGCCCAACCCCCGCCCCCACACCCCACCCCCACCACACCCACCTCGGACCCCCACCCCCGCACCACCCCACTACGCCTCTGGACCCTCACCTGAACCCCCCACCAACCCTGCACCCCCCCGCGCCCTCCACCCCCGCCTAGCCCCCTGGACTCCCCCACTCCACCCCACGCACCCCATGCCCTAATCCCACCCCCACTCCACCCCCACCCCCGCACCATCACTCCATCCCCGCCCCCCCGCACCCAGTTTTTGCATTTCTAGCCTTCTAGTGACCCACAGATTATGTATACAAAATTTGGTTGAGTTTGCTCCAAGGGCAAGAATTTTCATATTTTGACCCTCCCCCCCCCTTTTTGGGTGGTTTTTTGGGGAATTTTTTTAAACAAAAGTTGTCAGAAATCACATCCCCTACAACTTTGCTCATAATAAAATTTGCCGTAGAGTTAATAGTTTAGGAGTTATTTGATAATTTTCATTCGTGCGCCCCCCCCCCCCCCAAACCCCCTTTTGGGGTCAAAATATCAAAACGTTATATAGCTAAAAACGTAAGTTAGAAGACATCTGATGCAAATATGAAATTTCATAATAATCCCTTCAGCCGTTTTTACGTGAATCGTGAGCAACTTTTCGCGGAACCCACGGAAACATACAGACATACAGACAGACAGACAGACAGGAATTTTGTTGAGGGTGTTTTCGTTCATAACTTTGCTTGAAACGTGTGCAACCAAAATTTGGCGTGATTTGGAGCAATGTACAGACAAAACCTTAATTTTATATATATATATATATCTACTAAAATCTTTGATTAAATTGACCTTGAAAATTTCTTTTTGCCGAGAGTAGCAGAATTTTTATAAATTAAAGGGGACAATAAAAGAGTGTGTTTTCTGCTGGAAAAATAATCCATATAAATACTTAAATTAATCTTTTATTATTCCCTTTAATTTAAATTGAACTTGTTCATCTAAGGCCCTTCGCTCACGGGGCGTAATGCGTAAGGGATGAGTTATCGGAGAAATTTTTTTACTCCACTCGACTCATAATATTCTAACGACTTTTAAGCCCTCCGTTTTACAAACGAGTTTGAAAACTTTAAAGAAAACTTTTTAAATACTCGGTAAGCTTTTGTGAAAATGGTCGAATAGGGCAGGGATTCCCAAACTTTTAAGTGTCACACATTTTTCATGCCGCCCTGCCTCTATTTTTTCGGTTATCAAAACAAATAGCGTACTTGTTCTCTCTAAATCGAGGGGTGAACCGCGACCTAATATCGTGTACACCTACTTCCACTTCCACTTTCATTTCCAAGTAGAAGACAATAGATGAATGGGCATTACGAATTCCAAAATAATTCCAAAGACGGTGTACACCTAATTCCAATCGCGGTTCACCCCTCGCTCTAAATACTCTAAGGTATATATTAGGGTGCTCCTTATTTTGAATATTTTCGAATATTTACGTGGATAGGATGGATCTAAATAAATATAAAAAAACATATCCCCCAAGTTGCAAGTCTCCCAATCCCTAAATCCCTAAATCTCCCCTTATCTTCACGTTACAAGGGTCCACCACGGACTTCAGAGGTTATACCTTCTTGGTGCAACTTCTTCTTGTATCAATATCATTATAAAAAAAAAAAACCTAGTGCTGCTACACAGTGATTAAATTTTTGGCATTGAACGATCAATTTTTTATTCCAGCCAAAGTAATGGCGGGGGGGGGGGGGGGTATATGTTTCTGTACATATTTGAATCTATAAAAAAAAAAAAACTTAATAACTTTTAATAGAACTATGTTTTTATACGTTATCAAATAAAAAAAATACACCCTCACGAGCTCAATTTTATCGTGTTGTAAATTTGTTAAAGAAAACAAAAAAAAAAAGCTGGAAATGTAAAGGCTACGAAAAAAACTGTATATTAATTCGGGGGGGGGGGGGGGGGGTTCTGGATCCCTTTTTAACCCTCTCGACCAAGGGGTAGAACCAAAATAAGTAAATGGTTAGATAAGAAATAGGATATAATATCTAGATTTGGAATTTGAAGGTATTTTTTGAAAATATTGAAAAATCCCCCCTCCATTCCTCCCCTCCATCTAGTTGCTATATAAGGAGAGGAATCCCAGCACCCGAGCCATTTGTGCTCGGAGCTTCTTACTGTGAACATCGATGGAAATTGTTCCTTACGAGGGATTAGTGAACTACTTACCGCCCTTATTAAATATAATCAACCCCTTACATTATTTAACGACGTTTTGAATAAAATTTAGTGACTTTTCATTAATTATCCTTAAGGACATTCTTCGTCCAAATTGAACCAAATTTTAGTTTTAGTTTTCTATTAATATTTTGAATAAAATGAAGTGACTTTTTAATTAATTATCCTTAAGGATATTTTCCAGTCTTTATTCAATTTGAACCAAATTTTAGTTTTAGCTATTTAACAACATTTTGAATAAAATTAAGTCCCTATCTCAATTTTAACCTAGTGCTGCTACACAGTGATTAAGTTTTTGGCATTGAACGATCAATTTTTTATTCCGGCCAAAGTAATGGCTATATGTTTCTGTACATATTTGAATCTATAAAAAAAAAAAACTGAATAACTTTTAATAGAACTATGTTTTTATACGTTATCAAATAAAAAAAAAATAATTAGATCTCAAAAAAATCTTAATAATTATTTTTAACAATTATTCAACTTAATTATCAAATAATAATGATTAAATAATTAATTATTAAATAAATATTTATTAAATCGAAAAGTCCCAACAATGAAAATAATTGTTTATAATGATATTAAAACTTCGTTATACTCAGATTTAAGAGACTATTTTCTACTTAATAGAACAAGTTAAAATTCTTGAGTTTCAAAAAGTTTATTTCTCGTGTCAATCCAGTAGATAGTTATATTGTATTATCATAATAAAAATGAAGATTTTTTGTTGAAGACAGATATTGAAATGGTCTTAATTTATGGTGAATGTGGAATAAGTGTTATGGGGCTGCCATTGAAATGGATGCCGAGCGTTTTCCTGATAGGAATACACCCTCACGAGCTTAATTTTATCGTGTTGTAAATTTGTTAAAGAAAACAAAAAAAAAAAGCTGGAAATGTAAAGGCTACGAAGAAACTGGAACAGGCCAAGATAATGAAATTGGAACTGGAATTAATCCAGAAGACTTGCAATACACTCTGGAAAGTCTCAGAACAATGTCGAAAATTATTAAATTATTCATTATTATTAAATTATTTATTTAATAATTAAATATTTGATCATTATTATTTGATAATTAAGTTCAATGGATTGTTAATTAGAATTTTTTTTGAGATCTAATTTATTTAATATTTTTTATTATTATTTGATGTCGTATAAAAAATAGTTCCAATGAAAGTTGTTCAGGTTTTTTTTTTTGTAGATTAAGTAGACGTATAGAAAGATATAGGTTATAAGTTAACATTTAAAATCTTTCTTTTTCAAATGTTTTTTTATTTTATATTAATTCGGGGGGGGGGGGGGGGGGGTTCTGGATCCCTTTTTAACCCTCTCGACCAAGGGGTAGAACCAAAATAAGTAAATGGTTAGATAAGAAATAGGATATAATATCTAGATTTGGAATTTGAAGGTATTTTTTGAAAATATTGAAAAATACCCCCTCCATACTTCCCCTCCATCTAGTTGCTATATAAGGAGAGGAATCCCAGCACCCGAGCCATTTGTGCTCGGAGCTTCTTACTGTGAACATCGATGGAAATTGTTCCTTACGAGGGATTAGTGAACTACTTACCGCCCTTATTAAATATAATCAACTCCTTACATTATTTAACGACGTTTTGAATAAAATTTAGTGACTTTTCATTAATTATCCTTAAGGACATTCTTCGTCCAAATTGAACCAAATTTTAGTTTTAGTTTTCTATTAATATTTTGAATAAAATGAAGTGACTTTTTAATTAATTATCCTTAAGGATATTTTCCAGTCTTTATTCAATTTGAACCAAATTTTAGTTTTAGCTATTTAACAACATTTTGAATAAAATTAAGTCCCTATCTCAATTTTAACCTAGTGCTGCTACACAGTGATTAAGTTTTTGGCATTGAACGATCAATTTTTTATTCCAGCCAAAGTAATGGCTATATGTTTCTGTACATATTTGAATCTATAAAAAAAACAATAACTTTTAATAGAACTATTTTTTTATATATCAAATAAAAAAAAAAAATAATTAGATCTCAAAAAAATCTTAATAATTATTTTTAACAATTATTCAACTTAATTATCAAATAATAATGATTAAATAATCAATTATTAAATAAATATTTATTAAATCGAAAAGTTCCAACAATGAAAATAAGTGCTTATAATGATATTAAAACGTAATTAAACACATATTTAGTAGATTATTTTCCACTTAATAGGACTAGTTAAAATTCTTGAGTTTAAAAAAGTTTATTTCTCGGGTCAATTCATTGGATAGTTATATTGTATTATTATAATAAAAATGAAGCATTTTTTGTTGAAGATAGAATTGAAATGGTCTTAATTTATGCGGGGAATTTGGAAGAAGTGTTAGGGGCCTGTCAATTAAATAGATGCTGAGCGTTTTTCTGATAGGAATACACCCTCACAAGCTTCATTTTATCATGTTGTAAATCTGTTTAAAAAAAAATAAGCTGACGTGTTCTGATGTGGCCATCCACTTGACTTTACCATACAACCTGGCCCCTCACTTATATTTAATATTTAATAAAATTATTTATAATCATGTAGGGGGGGGGGGGTTAGATTTTGCATTTTTAGACTTCTGGGGGTCCACTGATTATATATACAAAATTTGGTTGAGTTTGCTCAAACGACCTAGATTTTTAATTTTTAACCCCTCCTCGACTCCTTAATTAATTTTTGTCGAGATCTAATTTATTTAATAATTTTTATTATTATTTGATGTAGTATAAAATAAACTGCAACGGATCGTTGCTAAACTTTATCCAAATTCATTTGAAATATTAATATGTTCTTGAGTAAAGTACTTTAAAATATAATTTTACTAAAAACTTTATTTAACCTTTTTTGTGGTCCCCAAGGTACTTAATTAGGATATTAAATTTCATCAAAATTGGTTAAGTCATTTTCAAGATATTTAGAAAAAACTAAAAAAGTACTGAAATAAAGTACTAATGTTTGTGGACCGATATGTACCAAAAACTAATCAGCGCTTCATTTTGTTAAACTAATGGTAGGTTTTCAATTTCATTTCAATCAGCGCAAAGGTGTGGAAAAAATCGTGGACGAAAAAAACGATAACACACATACATACATCCATCCATCCATCCCCACGCACTTCCAAAAAAAATGGCACTTTTTGGCCTCTCGACGAGATTCCAGGTAATTTTTGGCAAAACCGTCACGTGCTAAAATTCAATCTCATTGAATACTTCAATTTGTGACCTTAATTGAGTCCATGGGTTCCGTAGTCTTTACCTGAGGACCCTTTGAAGTCGCGCTTGCCGCGAGAGCGATTCCAATACTTTCTCCCATGCTTCGCATTGGATAAAGTAAATAGTTCCAATGAAAGTTGTTCAGGTTTTTTTTTGTAGTTTAAGTAGACGTATAGAAAGATATAGGTTATAAGTTAACATTTAAAATCTTTCTTTTTCAAATGTTTTTTTTATTTTACATTAATTCATGGGGGTGGGGGGTTCTGGATCCCTTTTTAACCCTCTCGACCAAGGGGTAGAACCAAAATAAGTAAATGGTTAGATAAGAAATAGGATATAATATCTAGATTTGGAATTTGACGGTATTTTTTGAAAATATTGAAAAATCCCCCCTCCATTCCTCCCCTCCATCTAGTTGCTATATAAGGAGAGGAATCCCAGCACCCGAGCCATTTGTGCTCGGAGCTTCTTACTGTGAACATCGATGGAAATTGTTCCTTGCGAGGGATTAGTGAACTACTTACCGCCCTTATTAAATATAATCAACCCCTTACATTATTTAACGACGTTTTGAATAAAATTTAGTGACTTTTTCATTAATTATCCTTAAGGACATTCTTCGTCCAAATTGAACCAAATTTTAGTTTTAGTTTTCTATTAATATTTTGAATAAAATTAAGTGACTTTTTCATTAATTATCCTTAAGGATATTTTCCAGTCTTTATTCAATTTGAACCAAATTTTAGTTTTAGCTATTTAACAACATTTTGAATAAAATTAAGTGACTTTTTCATTAATTATCCTTAAGGATATTTTGACATTCTTCATCCAATGATAAATATAGACTTGGAAAAGAAGAATTTTTAAATATTTTTTTATTTTATTTTATTTTTTGGACCTCTATTCGAGAGAGCCAGGGCCTGAGCTCAAAATAGAAATTCGACTTGAAATTGATAAGTTGGTGTTTTTTTTTTTAAATTTTTCTTCTGATTAGTGAATGAATGTGTCTGTTGGTTTGTTTAACCCCCAAAGTGAATTCTAATTAGGTTTTATTATTTATAACATGTTCTTGGAGTAATTTAAATAGCTTTTTTGTCAAAATTTGTAATACTTTCCCGGCGAAATAATTAGGCCTTTCGGACCTCTAGGTATAATTCGAGGGCTTGAGCTCAAATAGAAATTCCACTTGAAATTGATAAGTTGGTGTTTTGTTTGTAAATTATTTCTTCTGATTAGACTATGAATGTGTCTAATGGTATGTTTGACCCCCCCCCCCCTTTCAAATTATGTTGTAATATTTAAAATATATTTAAATTTATAAATTATATAGAAATAAGGTCAAATTCTTCAAAAAGTCTATTATAGATATTAATATTAGAAATTCTTTTTAAGTATTCTGATTACTATAATACATAAATATAAGTATATATATATATATATGGATAAATTTGTTGTCAGGTAATATCTTATCTTATTATATTAAACGAGCAATTCTTGTATTTATATAGAATCGGTTTCTCGGAAACGGCTCTAACATTTTGAAAAAAATTCACGGGTTAGGGGATTTTTGGGATCATAATTCGATTACTCGCGGTCTCATCTTCAACTAAGCTGCTTTTGATGGGTTTTTTGTTAATTGAAATAATTATTCACAGGTGGCAGATTGCATAAAAATTTATAATTACATTTTGTTTTTTTTATTTTAAATTCCACTAATAGATCATTACAAATATTATTATATATTAGAATTTGTAAATTTAATTAATTCAAGGTATTTTTCTATAAAATAATTTATTAGAATATTAATTTCATTGTCTTAAGAAATCCGACAATTCGAAAGATCGTACCTCCTTCTTCAGGAAAGCACCTCCGTGTATATTAATATTATTTTTAATTGCAATTTTATTCAAATATTTGTTGCCAGTGATGCATCTCGATGATGGCCATAGCGGGTCTAAACATTGGTAAAAATATAAATAAAGTTTTATTTCATTTTTATTTTATTGTGAATGTATCTAAACATGAATAATGGAATGTTCTGGATAAGAGAGAATAGTTAAACAATTAGTAGTGATAAGTGAAAATCGAATGGTGTGCTTTAAACAATGTTAAATAATTAAAAGTGATAAGTAAAAATAGAATGACGTACTATTCTAAGGCGATTAAGATTATCTCGGAAGATAAGCTAAGAATAGATTTTGTCCTAATTGCTCTCGAGAGGTATAAAAGGGGGAAGGGAATGATAGGGACAATGGGAGGGGAATGGGAGAGGGGGGGAGATAGGGACAATGGTATATAAGGGGGTGAGTGATAGGGAAATTGGCAGTGTGGTCCAGGCAATGGTCAGTGAAACATCAACTGGGAATATTACAATATGGACTTTCAACCTTCATCCAACCTCTGAGATGACTCCATTCGTCACTAATAAACAACCCTTCCCCTCTAAGCAACCATTCATCCCTTATATTGATTATATGTATAAGACATTAAATATAATTTTATTTCTTTCTATTTATTATAGTTTTAAGTAAGTACAAATCGTGTGGGTGTGTTAGTGAATGTCTGTTTGTAGAGAATGTGATTATAATTTGAGATCAAATGAATCCTAAAATGATAGGGACTATGGGAGGAGTATATGAGAGGGGGTAGATAGAGACAATGTGAGGGGAATGTGAGAGGGGAGAGATAGGGACAATGGGTATATAAGGGGGAGAGTGATTGGGAAATTGGCAGTGTGGTCCAGGCAGTGGTCAGTGAATCATCAACTGGGAATATTACGATATGGCCTTTCCACCTTCATCCAGCCTCTGAGCTGACACCATTCCTCACCAATAAACAACACTTCACCTCTAAGCAACCATTCATCCCTTATATTAATTATATGTATAGAACATTAAATACAATTTTATTTCTTTCTATTTATTATAGTTTTAAGTAAGTACAAATTGTGTGTGTGGGTGTGTTTGTGAATGTGTGTTTGTAGAGAATGTGATTATATTTTGAGATCAAATAAATCCAAAAAATCAGCTATTTTTTAACAATCTATACAATAATTTAATTTTAGATTAATTATGAAAAATAATTTAGAGATTTCAAATATAATTCCATCCCAAGATAAAAGGTTGCATTTTTGAAATTAATTTGAGATCGAAAATAAAATATTGCTAAGTGGGTAACGGGTAGGTGTGTACATCTTTAGTATTATAGATAAATGAGTACAGATCTACTTCAGGGCTTGGCAAACCTGCCCACGTGAGCTCATGATTCTTTTATCAAGAGAATCATGTCCTATCCCTAATCCTAACCAAATTCCATTCCTGTTTTCATCAATTCCTTATTCCTTCGAAATCGAAGTGTTTCGCGAGTATATATTTTATTTGTGCGCGAGTGTAATAGTGTGTTCCTTTGGGGTCAGAGTATGCCAGGTCCAGGCTCGAGACGATGACTGTTAAGGTAATTTTTCTTTATTATTTTCTATTATTAAAATTAAATAATTAAGAAATACTTTATTTTTCAATTACTTTTTTCGAGATTTAAAAAAAAAAAAATCAATTAAATTAAATAAATAATATATTAAATATAAATTTATAATTTCTAATATTACAATAAATAATACTTTTAAATAACTATATTATTTTACTAATTGTATTTTTTTTCTTTTTTTCAGGTAGGTGCTCGCTCTACTTCTACTAACATTTGGATCAAGTATTTGGTTTTCTTATTTTATGGAAAATCAAATTCTTTATCCTTGGGTAACGGGTAGGTCTGTACTTCTTTGTTCCTTGAGATAAAAAAAGTACAGATCTACTTCAGTGCTTGGCAACCCTGCCCACGTGAGCTCATGATTCTTTTATCAAGAGAATCAGAGAATAGAGAGTATATATTTTATTTGTGCGCAGTGTAATAGTGTGTTCCTTTGGGGTCAGAGGATGCCAGGTTCATGCACGAGACGATGGCTGTTAAGGTAATATATCTTTATTATTTTCTATTATTGAAATTAAATAATTAAGAAATACTTTTCGAGTTTTTAACAAAAAGTAATGAATTAAATTAAATAAATAATATATTAAATTATTTCGAATATTACAATATATAATACTTAATAACAATCTTATTTTACTATGTCCTATCCCTAATCCTAAATAAATTCCATTCCTGTTTTATCAATTCCTTATTCCTTCGAAATCGAAGTGTTTCGCGAGTATATATTTTATTTGTCGGTGTAATAGTGTGTTCCTTTGGGGTCCCAATATGCCAGGTCCAGGCTCGAGACGATGGCTGTTAAGGTAATTAATCTTTATTATTTTCTATTATTAAAATTAAATAATTAAGAAATACTTTATTTTTCAATTACTTTTTTCGAGTTTTTAAAAAAAAAATAATCAATTAAATTAAATATATAATATATTAAATATAAATTAATTTCTAATATTACAATAAATAATACTTTTAATAACAATATTATTTTACTAATTGTATTTTTTTTCTTTTTTCAGGTAGGTGCTCGCTCTACTTTTACTAACATTTGGATCAAGTATTTGGTTTTCTTATTTTATGGAAAATCAAATTCTTTATCCTTGGGTAACGGGTACGTCTGTACTTCTTTTTCTTTTAGATAAAAAAGTACAGATCTACTTCAGGGCTTGGCAACCCTGCCCACGTGAGCTCATGATTCTTTTATCAAGAGAATCATGTCCTATCCCTAATCCTAACCAAATTCCATTCCTGTTTTATCAATTCCTTATTCCTTCGAAATCGAAGTGTTTCGCGAGTATATATTTTATTTGTGCGCGAGTGTAATAGTGTGTTCCTTTGGGGTCCCAGTATGCCAGGTCCAGGCTCGAGACGATGGCTGTTAAGGTAATTAATCTTTATTATTTTCTATTATTAAAATTAAATAATTAAAAAAATACTTTATTTTTCAATTACTTTTTTCGAGTTTTTAAAAAAAATAATCAATTAAATTAAATATATAATATATTAAATATAAATTAATTTCTAATATTACAATAAATAATACTTTTAATAACAATATTATTTTACTAATTGTATTTTTTTTCTTTTTTCAGGTAGGTGCTCGCTCTACTTTTACTAACATTTGGATCAAGTATTTGGTTTTCTTATTTTATGGAAAATCAAATTCTTTATCCTTGGGTAACAGGTAGGTCTGTACTTCTTTTTTCTTGAGATAAAAAAAGTACAGATCTACTTCA
>JAKCPI010025398.1:0-14108 GCA_023213315.1 Euborellia annulipes | reverse complement strand
AAAATGATTCAAATCTCCAATTACTAAATAAATATTGTTCTCAGTTTTTAACATGCGTCTATTGATTTCCCATTATCAATCCTCATTTTTTCAATTATTAAGTTAAGATTAAAAACGCGATTTTAATACCCTTAATTAAATAATTTTCTGAAAATTTTCAGTTAAACGCCTACATTTCACTTGCATCGTGGTTTCATAAAACCACACAATGATTTTTTAATATAGAATAGGGCGCAATGTTTATATTCGCCTCAGGCACAAGAATACCGGACAGATTAACATTTAATGACAAGATGATCATCTTGTAAATTAATTATATATTCCAGAACGAATTTCCAGATGTTTTAATTTTCGTTATCTTGTTTTATCAAATGTTAATTGAATCACATAATAGTTATTACGTCATAGATATGTCTTATATATATAAAAAATGATGATTAAATTTCACTGAATTGACAAATAAGGAGAAGTCACGAACATGTCGCACTCTTCAAGTTCTTCAGAATAATATATTGCATAAAAAAAAAAAGAAAAAGAAATGAAGGAACGTTTTGTCACTGATGGGATACTCATTTTCCCATTCACCTTGACCCTGAATAAAAAAAGAACAAAAACTTTTCAACTCTTAAAAATTCAACTCATTTTTGCATAAGCAGATTAAAGGTGTTGACACTCCATTTATAGATGATTTTTTTTTTTTACTTATTATCGATCATATTACCTACTGGTAGATGCCAGTGCCATATTTGTCTTGTCAGATCACGTAGCTTTTCTTTTTATTTTAAACTAGTAGCAAAGCCCGCTGCTGCGGCGGTTATTTTTACATATATCTCGATCAAATTGGCTTACCGCCACCTCTTTTAGGCTAATAAAGGGAAATGAGGAGTATTTTCCCTGGAAAAAAGTTGCCAAAAGTACTGAACTCGCGAAACGCCGTATTCTACACTTCGCGCCCAAATTCCTTTCACTGAGCATCTTTTTTATGTCTGCATGAAGTAGTCGCTGGGGGCCAAATCTGAAGAGTACGGTGGAAGGATGAAGAAGCAATTCAAAGCGTCACACGTTCTTTTCAATCCATTTTACAAAACTGGGGTCAGTAAAACGACTGTAACCTCTAAACTAACAATTAGAATGCCAGCTTGAACAATATTACCATCTATGTGTCAGACCGGGGACTTATTGAGTAGACGTGTTATATATTTGGAATATAATACTTTTCAAAAGCATTTTAACCTTCTAAATCTTTATTTACTAAAATATAACTAAAAACAATCCATTTTTTTTTTTATTTTCAGAAACACAATTATCAAGCAAATGACGAAAGATACTTTCAACATTCCATTCTTTTAAAGATTTATTTGAGATGTTCAAGAAAAAAAAAGGAGAGAGATAATACAAAAGGTAAGAGCAAAAAAAAAAGATTCCAAATTTTTATGACATATAACAAAACAAAAAGATGCTTTTAGACAAAATTTACAACAACAACAACAATAAACTGTTCCTTTTTTTTAGCCATTCCGTTGTCGGAAATTTGTTGGGAAAATAGTTAAACTAAAAGGGAAGGAACAACAACAACAACAACATGTGGCCTTGTTGTTTGTGTACTTAGAACCCTCTCTCTCTGTTGATTTACAAGTGCCGTAGTTGTTGTTGAAGAGCTTATTTATGGCGTTTCTAAAGACAACCAAACCTTCGTTATTGTCATTTTCAATAAATATTAAGTCCGGAGTAGGATAAATTACAAACTGAATATGAGAGAAAAATCGAATATAGAATATACGGATCTATGATTGGCGCTACAGATACTTTGTGAAGGATGTGTAGAGGCAGGGGTAGTCAAGAAATAATACTCTGAATGCTTTACCAATTTACTCCTGACTTTTCGAAGCCTTGCAATTGCCAAATAGTAAAATTATAATTTTACAAGTTATTAATACGTCTAAATCAACATATGAATAAATATATTGATCTAAATTTACTGGTACATATGACAACACCAGATAGCCTGATGATGATCGAATAAATTTGGACCGAAGGTTAGGTTAGGTTGAAGTGGCCGTTCCCAGAGAGGGAACACACGTAGGCCCTTTGAGATACCACGGTGGGGCTATAGGGGGATAGCCCCACCCTAAGAGGAGACTTCGGCAGGATTTTTGAATTATTTGCTGCAAGCTGGATTCGAACCCGAGCCGTGTTGAGACTTCGGACTCCCTAATTTTCAGCTTAGCCATTGCCTTCTCAATTTGGACCGAATTTTTCGGGGATTCCATTGATTTAGAGACACACCTTTCTGGCTGCCACCCCTCCAGCCATTGTTTAAAAACAATCTAGATATTCAACGTTCTGTTTGATACTCGTTGGAATTTAAAGTTTACAGTCTTGAGCGGGCCATACACACACGTGATAAACTGCAGTTTAACTGTGTGTGTATGGGCCCCCTTATAGAGGACGTTATGAAGAGTACAAGAAAAATACACGATACACTCTCTAAATTCAGAAATTGGGAGTGTCAAAAATTCAGAATTTTCCCAGAAGAAAGCATTGGGTCATATCACACATCAAGAAAAATTAAACCCATTTTATTATAATATAATAAAATCTCTTAAATTAATAATAATAATTATTGTTATAGAATTAAATTTTCTTTTTTGTTTGACATTTAAGTAATATATAAAGTGTAATTTACAAAATATAAAGAACAAATTATTATTGGCGATAAGAAATGGCTGTAGGTTATAAGTAGAGACCGGATTTTAAGCAAAATGCTTATTGCTGAATTTTATAAGCAACCATTTGATATTTAATTTCTATACGAATTAGGAAAAACTAAGTGCATTGAGATTGCATTTTTTATGCTTTTTTTGCTTTTTTTGAGTTTTCATGCTTTTTTTTCCCTTTCGTGCTTATTTGAACTTATTTTACGAATATTTATAATTTTTTTTTTTTTTATTAAAAAACTTTTTTCCCATTCACACACGCATACACCAGGGACGTATATAAGGGGGGGGGGGGCGCCCCCCAAATTTTCCAAAAACCCCGCACTGTGAAAAAATATATCCCTGTAAAAAAAATTTTTTCCGCAGGGTGAAAAAATTTGGTTCCGCAAAAAAAAAAAAATTTCGCAGGGCGGGCGGAATAAATTTAGATTCTTTAAAAAAAAAATTGTATACACCATTGGTATGAGTAAAAATTGCTTATTAGATGCTTTTTTTCAACTTATATGCTTATTTAACAACTTTTTAATGCTTTTTTAAGCACTTTTTTTCCATTTTTTTATGCTTTTTTGTCCGGTCTCTAGTTATAAATATATACATATAGAAAATAAATACATATAATTTGCAATGATAATTAAAAATAATACTCTTAATCTTGTTACTATCAATTAATCGTCCTGAGGGAGGTCGTGATTTGCGACCGAAAAGTCGACGATTGATTAATTAAATAAAAGACTTTTATTTTAATTCCCTGGCTGCAGCGTCTCATGTATCCAAATTATTATTATTTTTTTTTTATTTAAAAAAACTCTTTGGCTGAGGCCATTTAGGGGTATAACTTTATTAAATAAATAGTTCAATACATAGCTACTATCGATGGCTAGCTAACGGGGGACGTTCAACACGTTGATTGCCCGGGGTCACCAATCCCGAGCTTGGCATTGATTGTGGTGACTGTTGTTCTTCTCCGATGCCAGGCCCCCCGGCCAGGGTTAGATGAATTTCTTAAATCAGATATGCATATTTAAATTAAATGCATGGAACGAGTTGACTAAAAAATTGCGCAGATTGCGGGAGATGCTCCCATGGAGGGAATCCCCTCTCAATCCTGAAGAGATACTTAAAATCTGCCAAACGAAATCTTAATTTTATATAGGCCCTATATAAACTATTCAGTAAACTTGTAATTGAAATATATTGTTTTGAGGAATTTTCTCCCCAACGCCATGCCATCCTCTCTGAATGATACTTGAAAGCATCTGTATTTAATCCCTTGATAGTTATGAAATTCCAACGAGATGGACTCTCGAAGGGGTAGACAATTATGGGTCGAGAAAAAAAAAAGTCATACCCATAGTTCTGACAAGTCAAGAGATTTTAGGTATTTCAAAAAATAAAAATCTGGTGTGACTGGCCGCACAGCACACAACTTTCGATTACTGAAGGTTGTCACACTAGATGTTTTGTGTCGACATATGTTTAGTTTCCGACAGTACGGTACATTCGAATTTCAAGATGTTAGTAAATTTATAAACATGGGTAAATATTTTGTTACCATGGCAACCATTTCTCCTATCTTTCCAATGAAGTATAAGAGTAAAGTGGTCTTCAGAAGATTTCAATGGCAAAATGAGAATATACATTTTAAAGAGCATCTAAAAAATAGTTGATTTATGAATTTTAAACAAAATCGTTAAGGCGAATTTTGAGAAAATCGAAAAAACTGAAAAATTACATCAGTAAAGTAATTACTCACACAACTTTCTTTTCATTCGTAATCGAAATTTATTCTGAGCTTATCACACCAGATTTTTTTGTCGACATATATTTAGTTTCCGCATCTACATTCGAATTTCAAGATATATTATTATATTTATTTTTGTTACCTCAACCATTTATCCTATTTTTCTATGAAGTATAGAGTAAAGTGGTCTTCGAAGATTTCAATGCCAAAATGAGAATATACATTTTAAAGAACATCTAAAATATTGATATTCGAAAAAAAACGAAAAAGTGCATCAGTAAAGTACTAGTACTCTTTGGTCGATTTTGTTCAAAAGGTCCGTGTCACGTCCCATGGGGGGTGCCTAACTTAAATATAAAATTTCAACCTCCTCGCTCTTTTCTGTTCTTGAGATATTTTGTTCACAAACAGACCATATCGCGAAAACCACTTTTTTGGATTCAGGGGACCTCAAAACGTGTATATCCATCAAAATCTCGACATCGGATTTTTGACATGAATCCAATACTTTCTCTCTATATATTAACGTATATAGGTAATAGAAAGTACAAATAGACCCATCCAAGATTCGGTGGTGCTTGACATTGCTTCACTGCAACGAGGCTCTTCGACAAGGCTCATTTTAAATCTCTATCTCTTTCTAAAAGTACAATTGATAAACTTTTGTTAAAGAAAATAACTAAGTGAACATAAAGAGATAACAAAAACAAATGTCAAGATTTAATGGATAGAAATTTAGAAAATAAAAAGAAATTTTAAAAAATTTGGTGTGACTGGGCGCAAAGCACACAACTCTCTATTACCCAATTAAAAATAGTTTGTTCTCTGTGCTCATAACATTTTTTGGTGTCAAAATAATTCTGAGTTCAAAATAAATATACATATTACATTTTACAGACATTTTAAAGAGAATCTAAAAGAAAATATGGTGCGACTGCGGTCGCACAGTATACAACTTTCTTTTGTGTTCTATGCTTGACACAGCAGATTTTTTGAATCGATTATAGAGAACAAAAAAATTCCCACCAATATATTAAAATTCAAGATCCAAAAATTTATAAATAGAAATATATTGTTACTATACTCTTCTATTCTTTCCTATGAATTACAAGAGTAAAGTGTGCTTCAAACAATTTCAAAGGCAAAATGATAGAATATACATTTTAAAGAGCATCTAAAAAATAAATGATTTTTGAATTTTAATCAAGGAGCGAATTTTGTGAAAATCGAAAAAACTGAAAAAGTACATCAGTAAAGTACTAGTATTCTTTGGCCGATTTTGTTCCAACGCTTATTTTCGCGCAGGGGGGTGCCCAACCTAAATATAAAATTTCAAACTGGACCCATATTCTTTGAATCAGGGTCTCTAGAAACGTGTAATTCCATCAAAATCTCCAAATACCTTCTTTCATTATACAGTGCACTAATTTATCTGTCTCCTTCTCATGGTCTTTAACGAATTATAATAAAAGGAACGAAAAAAGAAGACAAATTCTCTTTTATTATTTCCCAATATGCATGTGTTGATAATGGATGTGAAAACATCTGTATTATGAGATGACCTCGGTGGCCAGAGAGAGAGGTTGCGTGACAACCTTGACATCTGTACTCGAATCCCGTTCAAACCATATGCTTATAATAATAATGATAATAAATAAATAAATAAATAAATAAATATACTAAAAATATTTGAATTGTGACTCTCTATCATTGGGAATTTGCTGTGTCATAAGGTTCTTGGTAAGGTGAATAAAAAAAAAAAAAGAATTTTGATTATGAGAATTAAAGAAGAGATTAGTGGTGTATAGCTCGTTTCTCATCCCACATCCTTGTCGTTAAACCTTTAAAGGACTGGTCATTTCCAGTCTTCTTTTGTCCCACCTTGCTTGGAATCTCTAAATATTCAAATCAGACATCTTCTATTCTTAATTATTATATGCACGTTCTTAGATCATATTCAACAAAAAAAAAGGTTGATAACATCATCATAATCTTGGATTTTATAGCAATCTCAAAAAATCTTTTTTTATATAGGCGAATGTCGGTTAAGATGGCGAAGCTAAGCTTTGATAACTTTTAGTGACTTTATTTTGGTCAGCCCTCGGGGTATGGTGTAGGGGTTAGCGTGCTAACCTCTTATACCAAAAGTCGCGGGTTCGGACCCCAGGCAGTCCGATGATTTTATTTAATCCATTTGGATACCAAATGGCTTAAATAGAAATGCCTGGACCCCCAATAGATATTATAAATAATAACAGTTATCGTCAAAGTCTTAAATGGCCTAAGTTGCCGAAAAAGACTGTGTGAATGTGGGTATGAGTGTGAGTGTGAATGAGAAAAAAGTGTGAGTGTTTTTTTATGAAAAAAACAAAAAAAATCTTTGGTTAATTTTGGTAATCGTTACGTCAAAATTTCCAAAACTTAAAATAATATTTTTTGACAATTTGATTTCTTAAGATAAATACGAAAAAAAGTTTTTTTCGTCATCTTATCCGAACAGTCGGGTAAGATGCAAGGGTGGATACAAGGGGGGGGTAAATGGAGTAATTACCCCCCCCCCGAGATTTGAAAAAAATACTTTTTTTCGAAAAAAAATTTACTTTTAATGTAAAATTTTAAAAATTAATACTTAAAAATTTGATTTGTATTTATATTCTGGCAAACAAGTACAAAATGCGCCTTTAAATTACTGAAATTAAGAAAAAAATGTGTATTGTGCGACCAGTCACACCAAATTACCCCCCCCCGAGAAACACCTTTGGATCCGCCCTTGGTAAGATGACAAACAGATTCGGAAAAGGTGATAACTGAATCAAACAATTTATTTTAACCTCAAATGTAATATTTAAAAAAACAAGAAATCAAAATTATGTACTTTTATTATATATAGGCCTATTTTTACAAATTTTGTTAAAAAACCAATAAATAACTTATGAACGGAAGGAACAATCTCCAAGGACGGTGTGCAGGCAGCTTGGAGATCATCCCAGCCCGATAGGCTCAGAGCTTGCACTTAAATCATTGGTACAGTACTACTGTGTGTGTGTGTGTGTGTGTGTGTGTGTGTGTGTGAATATCATAAAAATCTCATCTTTCCCTGACGAGTGAGTCAAACAAATAAGATTTTTTTTTTCTTATGATTTTATCAAAGAAAGAGATTTGTTATAATTAAATACACGATGTATGTAATTTAAAAATGGAAATTTGAGATACGTACTTAATTAGTTCTAAGATTATAATCAGACATTAAGTCTATTCCCCCTTCCCCCTCTCTTTTATTGTCTATTATTATTATTTCTTCATAATCTCTTAAAGAATTTAAACATTTTTTACCTTTAAAAATATCTCTTTTTTTTTTAATTAATTTACGTCTATATACTTAGCAAAAAAAAAAAAAAAATCGCTCTGATCTATTCAATCTATAACTGTTATATATAGGCCTATGTTACATAATACACTAATGTCCCACTGTCTGTCACGCTTTGACTAACCCTGTGAGAATTTCTGCACCCTTATGCGCCCTTATAGAGGACGTCCAGGAAAAATAATCAGGTTCCACAAACGGTGGCTCAAAAAACCCTGAAAATATAGAATTTTATCCATTTGAGATCATAGGGTTTTAACTCGCCGTATGGAATATCAAAGCCAAATAACGATTAAATAAAATTAAATCTCTCAAATGGAAAAAGTAATAATAAAAATAAAAATATAATGAATAACAAATGAGAAAAAAGTGTGAATGTTTAAAAAAAAAAAAAATTAAAAAAAAAAACAGCAAGAAGTGATAGTTGGCGTTTATGCAGCTTGTGGAAGAACTCCAGCTATGTTAGATTATGGATGCGCTCGATTTGGTGCTTTAAGCGTTGCTCAGACCGTTCGATTTGGCGCTTTAAACACTCACAAATCAAGTAATGACGTCTTAATTACGTCATAACTTTCGCTTATTCCATTTAGGTAGGGCAGGCAGTGTGAGCGATTGTGAGCACTTCGTTGTAGAAAAAAACAAATGGCAGACCAATATTATTTAATAGATGATGTTAGGGGAGAACAGGTGGTTCCTTCGTAAGCGCTTAAAGCATCCAAAACGAACGCACCCTATATCTAAGGAACCACTAATCAAAGAATGATGTAACTTTACATATTGATATTTAGATTCAGTCTTAAGGGAGGTAATAAAATTTGGTTTGAATCGGTCCTTAGGGAGTGGTAAAATTAGGTTTCCAATATTTGTTAAAAATTTGTTCACTATCCCCTTGATTAAATCTTTTGTTAATTCTCTTCTATCCTGCTGCCTTGTATTCAATCGAAACTCAAAAATCGATATTTTTTTGACCTAATTCGATTAAAATGCCCGTACCCTTCCCGCATCATTTTCCGCATCAGATTTGTAAAATAATATTTTGTTTAATGTATTTTATAAATACCTATCTTCAGATTGTGTCACACCAAATTTTTATCTTTACAATCCCTCCTTTCAAATAAACTTCCTGCACGATCCCTAACGACATTTCAGCGCCCTATTCAACTTATAAGGGTGTTTAAGAAAAGATTCACTGTCTATTTTTTTTTTTTATCACATAAATCAACGAGACAGAGAGAGAGAGAGAGAGAGACATATGTTTAATAATTAAATCAAATAATTTGAACAATGAGTCACATTGTTTTCTATTAATCATGAAAAGATAAATTAAGAAAAAAAAAATGTGATAAGAAATAATATTATGTGTGATAACAAATTGAAGTTCATTAATAAAATTTTGTTGTTTGAAAAAAAAAAAAAAAAAAGAAATAAGAGAGAATAAAAATAACATTGAGGCCCAAACTCAAGATTAGGAAGAAGAAACCTCAAGAAGGATGCGCGCCTGAAACCCTCAGGGAGGGAGGGAGAGGGAACAAACAAAAAAAACTGACTAAAAATACCTTTTTGGAGAGGAGGCAGGCAATTGAGAAATCAAAAGTAGCTGCTGCTGCTTCCTCGCTCATAAAATGCAAGTTAATTAATTGTTTGGTTAATTGCCAACAAAACTAAACAAGCAAAGCGTTAAAAAATTGAAAAAGATTTTCGGGATGTGATGCAAAAAGTGGTAAGGGACCTTTTGTAGAGAAAGTAAAAAAATTTATTATATTATTACAAATGGAAAAAAAGACATATCGAGTTAGAATTCTAAATGTTTCTATCAATTTCAAAAACCTGTGAATATACCTTCACATATATTAAAAATGATTCATTTATAAATATCGTTGAGTCACCTTTGAGAAAATCTACACCAACAACACCAAAAGTACTGTACCCTTTGGCCAAACTTGATAAAAATACTTTATTTCTGATTTATTATTTGATTTATAAAATTTTAGGAACCTAATTTGGAAAATTGCTATCCACGCCTCACAGTTTGGAAACACAGTGCTAGGCTATTCATATTTCATGTAGAGGAAAATTTCCTGAACATTTTACCTCAAAACTTTCAAAGTTATAGATATAAAATAAGGGATTTTGAGGAAAACGCATCTAAACACAATAAAAAACTATTTAAGCTTACTAAATCGATTATTTTGTAATATATTTATCGGATTCTCGTCGCTAAAATTACCGAATAAACCTGATAGGAAATATTGATATATATATATTCATGTGTGGTCATGAAGTGGGCTGTGCGATCAGTCACACCAGATTTTTTTTAATTTTTTCGTAGTCTATAAACTATAACAATAAAAATGAAGTTTTTCGAGAAAAAAATTGATTTTGGAGTTAATTACTCGGGATTTTTTTATTCATTCTAATATTAGAGTTTTTCTTTCTGCACAAATTGACATCACATTTAGTCTGATCTGATTAGCCGTTCGGAATCTACAGGGGTTTAAACTTTCAAATTAGAATTTACCGCAGCGCGGTAAAATAAAATGATAGGAACAAAATAAATGGCGAAATCTTTAGCTGAAAAATCATTCTTTCTAACCGTATATTCAACATATTTATACATCTTAAGACAGAAGAGTTATTCAAGCCGCTAAACTTTTTCGTGCATGCCTCCCTACCCGGCCACTATACATACATGCATTGTCAGACGTTGTCACGTCAAAATATTTTGATATCGGTGATAAAATCGATTTAAATCTTTTAGAAAAAATAACATTATTTAAAAGTCTATAAAAGGCATATTTGAATTTTAAAAGCTTCTCGGAGGATGTTCCTTTGTTTTCAAAGGCGATTCTATAATTATGAGGTTTTTTTTATCACCTTTTAATTAAATGGAAGCTTTTAGAGAACAAGTGAAGAAAGGATTTGACTCTAACAAGTAAATAAAATGTACAAAAAAAGAATTGAAACATAATTTACTTGTTATGTTTGTTTTAATCGTATTTAATTAGTTTGAATTAGCAATGCTTTTTCGTAGATCGATCGATTCAGTAAACACTCAGATTACGTAAATCTTATAAACGTCCAAAAGCGGGCTAAGTGGCTAGTTTAATTTTAATAAATCAATCATTGAACGATAAATGATAACGCTTGGAGGTATTTTCAGTCAAATTTATTCCACTATATAGTTTAGAATAGCCTGAAAATACCTCCAGCGTTATCTTTATCTTTCAAATATCTACACCAAGTTTTCCCAAACATCATTTCTAAATCAATTATAATTATAATCTCCATAATATAATAATATCTAAAAAAAAAAAAAATTAAGAAACCGAAACGTCTCCGGAAATAGGGATAGAGACTATCCATCACGTGCCTTGGGTCCCGAAAAATTGAATTAGCTACCAATCAAGAAATGGGGTCTGAAGATGCCGAAGACCTTAAATCTGGTGTGACTGGTCACACAGCACACAACTTTCTCCTACCCTCGCCAAGAAAAAGTTGTGTACTGTTCTTGTCACACCAGATTTTTTGTGTTGACATATATTTAGTTTCCGACAGTACGGTACATTCGAATTTCAAGATATATTGTTATATTTATATTTTGTTACCATGGCAACCATTTATCCTATTTTTCTATGAAGTACAAGAGTAAAGTGGTCTTCAGAAGATTTCAATGCCAAAATGAGAATATACATTTGTAAGAACATCTAAAAAAATAATTGATATAATCGAAAAAAACTGAAAAAGTACATCAGTAAAGTACTAGTACTCTTTAGACGATTTTATTCAAAAGCTTCGTGTCACGTCCCACGGGAGTATCTAATTCAAATATAAAATTTCAACCTCCTAGCTCAATTCCTTCATGCTTAAAATTGAACACAGACAGACAGACAATGTCGCGAAAACCACTTTTTTGGACTCAGGGGACCTCAAAACGTGTATATCCATTAAAAAAAACTCGACTATGAATTTTTGACATGAATCCAATACTTTCTCTCTATATATACATAGGTAAGAGAAAGTAAAAAAGAAGAGACTAGCTATCTGACACAGGCCTCCCATTTCACACAATTCCGAAAAATAAGACACACCCATAGACAAAGTGAAAATCCTCCACGTGCCTAAAGTTAAGATAAAACACGCCCACGTTAGAAAGATATAAAATTTTAATTGAAAATCACTAAACAAGTTGAAGCGAAAATAATTTCAAATTTATGTTTTTATTGAAATAGAAAAATCCTTTCTTTAAATATTAGTTAGTCCTGCCCTGTGCGTCTTGTTTAAATAATAGGCGGGGTCAAAATTTAACAAAATAAAGGAAGATTTCTGATATTCTTTGAATCAAAAGAATATTAAAATATATTTTTTTTTTTAAACTTGACACTAACTTTATGGGTAAAGGGGGTGTTAAAAGATTTAGAAATCCTGCTGGATAAGAAAAAGCAATCAATTTCTAGTATATTCAAAAAAAATGTGTTGATACAGTGGCGTAGCGAGATTAACTCGCGCAAGGGGCACAATACCTTTTCAGCACCCCCCCCCCCCATTCAAAAATCATATAATATTATATACAAAATTATTATAATACACTGGCACTAAATTTAAAATATATTTTCCCAGAAATCAATTATAATAAAAATAAAAATTATCCAGCAATTTACGGTTTTTCGGGCCATTTGGCGCCCCTTTGTGAGTAGCGCCCGGGGCATGATGACCCCCCTTGCCCCCCCCTGTTGATAAAAACTTAACCTTAAATATGGCGTTTGTTCTTTTTTATTGGATTGTAAGAATATTTCCCATTAAGAAATGAAACATTCATTCATTCTAAAAAAATTATTTCTAAATTTACTCACTAAAAAAATCATTGAATTTATATTTACCTGTATTTTTTATTAATTTTTTTTTTTTTTGAAGATTATTGAAGTCAGAAAAAAATATTTTTGTTTTGTTTGTTAAGTTGGTATTTGTGAACACAAACAAATAAATGACGAATTGATTTAGGCTCTACTGACTGATGAAGGCATTTAATAAATTCAAAATCCATATAATATGATTAAAAAAAAAAAAGTTTAATACGATTACTCACCTGTTGATTGACTTTAGAGGAGTGGCATCAAAAAAAGAACACACACAGACACACACACACGACACAGTCGACGACGATATCCTGATATTAATAATAATTTCACAGCACATACACATACACTATTCACAAAACACAATCACTATAGAGAGAGTGAAAAGAAAGAAAAAAGAAGAAAGAAAAGAGATAGAAGGAAGAGAGAAAGAGAGAGTTAGCTGTACACTGAACGAACCTTCAACCTCTACTAAAAGAGGCAAAAGCAAGCGAGCGTTGGTCGCGCGCCGCCGGAAGGGAATGCATGCACCTCCTCCCTTCCCTTCCCTTGCCCTTCCTTGTCCCTTTAGTGTGCACGAGGACTCCTCTCTCTCTCTCTCTCTCTCTCTCTCTTCGCTCTCTCTCACTAGGCAGCAGTTAACCCTCTTGCTCTCAAGGCCAGTCAGCCAGCAGCCCTTGTCCCTTCTTTTTTTTTTTTATTATTTTTCCTTTGCTGCCCACCTGGCCTCTCTTTGGGTGAATGTGCACCCCTTGGTTGGGTGATTTTCTTTTTCTAGGCCCTATCACCTTCAACTATTACAGATTTCTTTTATATTATTTTTTTTAAGTTTAAAGGTGTTTGATCAAGAAGCTAGGAGTTTTTTCAAATTTATATTTATTAATTATTACACAATCAAGTCCTCACCTGATAGCTAGAGCCTTAAGGATATGATATAGTACAGGGGTGGCCAAGCTCCTTGATAGCGAGCCGCAATTAAATTCATATTTAAAAAGTATGCAAAAAAGGTATTAAAAAAAAATTTTTAATCAAAATTTTTTTACTCACCATTTTTTTTAGCAAAACTAAATTTTTTACGGCCATTTTTTTTGAAAAACGAGATTTTTTTCGCGCTGCGGAAAATTAACATTTATCAAGAGCCACAAATAATCCTTCAAAAGAGCGGCAGTTTGGCCACCCCTGGTATAGTAGACTATATGGTGTATAGTGAGAGAATTTTAAAGACCCAAAAGTAAAACGTAAAATCTGGTACAGATGATTTGTATTTTTCACCTTTTCAAATTTAAAATATACGTATATACCATCAGTAGCGTAGCCAGGATTTCTGCTTGGGGGGGGGGGGCCCAAAAATTTTATGAACACCCGGGAGTAGGTGGGGTTCCCTCCCCCCATATTCAAGAAACTTAAAGTGGAGAAACTTTTTTAGATAATAT
>JAKCPI010025397.1:0-12935 GCA_023213315.1 Euborellia annulipes | reverse complement strand
ACTTTCTCTTACCTATGTATATATGTAATATATATATAGAGAGAAAGTATTGGATTCATGTCAAAAATTCGATGTCGAGATTTTGATGGATCTTCACGTTTTGAGGTCCCCTGAATCCAAAAAAGTGGTTTTCGCGACATGGTCTGTCTGTGTGTCTGTGTGTCTGTGTGTGTGTCTGTGAACAAAATATCTCAAGAACGAAAAGAGCCAGGAGGTTGAAATTTTATATTTAAGTTAGGCACCCCATGGGACGTGACACGAAGCTTTTGAACAAAATCGACCAAAAAGTACTAGCACTTTACTGATTCACTTTTTCAGTTTTTTTCGATTTTCTCAAAATTTGCTCCAACGATTTTTTTTTTAAATTCAAAAATCAATTATTTTTTAGATTCTCTATAAAATGTATATTCTCATTTTGTGATTGAAATCTTCTGAAGACCACTTTACTCTTGTACTCCATAGAAAAGATAGGAGAAATGGTTGCCATGGTATCAAAATATAAATATTTTCCCATACTTATAAATTTTACATCTTGAATTCAATTGTACCCTACTGTCGGAAACTAAATACATGTCGACACAAAAAATCTGGTGTGACAAGCACAGTACACAACTTTCGATTACCGAAGGTAAGAGAAAGTTGTGTGCTGTGCGCCAGTCACACCAGATTTTTTATTATTAGAATCGTTTGAAGCCGATTATATATATTATTGTGACATGAAATAAACGTTTATTGATTTGATAGTCATAATACATTTGGCATCGATATTTCCCTTTAGGTGCGTGAAGGGAATAGAACCGCAACACGAAGGGTCCGGCCCCCACTCGTTTATTTTGATTCCTCCACAACCCTCACTCACTATTTAATGCCCAATCGCACCGTTTGACATTTATGCCTCTCTTTACTAAGTGTGCTTAAACTAAAGCGTCTCTTAAATAACTTGTTATTTTGAACCGCAATATTTTAATCATGGAATAGTAAAGAAGAATTTTATAAATGTGCAACATGGCAACGTTGTAAATTTTAGTGATATTCTGGTGATTTTTGATAAAATTGACAGATGTTTTGTTTATTATTTGAATATTCTTAAATTAAATTAATTACATATTGTTTATAAATATTAATTAATTTCAGAAAAATAGGAAAATAGAAAACAAAATATTGATTTTCATGATTATAATTTTTTTATTTAAATAAATAAGGAAAGAAATTGAACACCAAATTATACCTCTTTAGAAAATTATCTATTAAATTATATTTAAATATAAAAATATAATAGAAAATCGCAATGTTAATAATAATTAGTCCATTGGTGAGTCCGGTTGGTCGTGTAAAAATTTTTTTTAAATAAATTAAACATGTATAGCCTACAGAATATCGTTTTGTCTTATATTAAACTGTGTGACAAGTAAGAAGTTTTATTTTATATTCTCTTGCGAGAGACATGCAAGTTCAACTGCATATCTTGGCCAAATATAAAAAAAATATATATATATTTTCGGGGTACCTATATATTTTATATTACATATTTTATTATTTCCAAAAAATTCCAAAATCCTTTATTTCCATAATATTTAGATCATCTTCGAAAATAGAGTTCATATTGTTCATGTTTTTTATAAAAAAAAAATCTAGATCGAATAAAAAAATGTATTATTATTAGATAATTAATATTATATTATCAATATAATCTGGAATAGATGTCATTTATTTAACAGAAAATTGTTTTTTAGGTTAAGCATACGCTAAGCCCCCGAATTCAAGAGCTTAGATTTAAGTTAAAATTTAGACATTTAAGCTTGACTTTGCAAGCGGTACAACGAAATTTGGAAAGTTAAGTATTATTTAGCGTTAATTAATGCTCATAGGCGCCGGAACTGGGGGGGGGGCACGGGTACATTGCCCCCCTGGCATCCTACAGGGGGGGGCAGGGGGGGGGGGCAAAATTTCTTCTTTTATTTCATTTAGTTTTAAAAATGATATATTTTAAAATTTTTTTTATTTAAATTTAAAAAAAATTAAAAAGTAAGAAATTTTTTTTATTTTATATAGACCTATTGTATTTCTAAATTCTAAATACATTTTATATGGAATTAAAATAATAAAATTTAGATAACATGAAAACTTGAGACTTTATGCCTTGGAAAAAAAAAAATTAAAATAAAGAAAATTAAAAATATTTATTTCCTTCAAATAGTAAATAACAAATCTACTATATAGCCTAAAAAAAATTTTGATTAAATAATTTGCATATTGTTAAACTATATATTTGTAAAAGTTAAATATAAAGGACTACAGACTATTTAGTGTAGTTGATTAACAGTTATAAGAAGAAAAAAATGAAACGTCGATTTATTGATGATTATTTTAAAAAAGAAACAGGTAAGAATGGCCGTAGGCCTACTCTTAAAAACTTATTTTTCTTCGCCAAAAATATACGTACGCTAAAAAATTTAATAAAAAAATGAAAATTTCTTATTATATCTGGTTCTTTCGTAGGCTCTTTAGAAAAAGGAAGCATTAGCACGGGTAGTCCTTTGCACCATGAGCATCGCCCTAGTACCAGCAGTAACATTTCTTCCACAAACACCATAGGTATTAATATAATAATTTCAAAAAATGAGTCATTATGCTTGTTTATTGTTTTGTTGCCTTGCTCAGAGATCGGAAATTCAATTAAATAATTTATTCATTTATTTAACAGAAAACATCGCCGATGATCCATCTGCTCCTGTAAAGAGTGTTTCTTTTGCTTTTACTAAAAACACACACGAAAAGATATGCTCTTTAAACGAACCGTATCAACCTTTGGATATTCCTCCATGGACCCAATCTGGACGTAATCATAATTTTCAGAATGAGTGGTTCACAACATACCCTTGGCTTCATTTTGACTCAATGACTAAAAGTATTTTTTGTTTCATATGTGTCCAAGCGCTAGGAAAAAAATTAGTAAAATGTGAAAAAAATCATGAAACAAACTTAGTGATTGATGGGTATAAAAACTGGAAAAAAATTATCATAAAATTAAAAAGTCACGAAAAATCTGCTTTTCACAAAGAATCATTTATAAAATTAGAAGCACTGAAGAAAAATACTCCAATTATTTCCTTATTATCTGAACAAACATTATCTGTTCAAATACAAAATCAAATCGCTCTAAAAACAATAATAACCTCAGCATTATATTTAGCTCGTCAGGGAATTGCATTTAGAGCACATGATATTAATGAAGGAAAGGCCCTAGGGGTATAAGAATGGTGAAAATGCCCTTGGAACATATTTAAATGATACATAGGGGATTTGTAGGTACTAGTAAAATAATAAGATGCTGAAAGTTTCAGATCGCTATCTCAAATGGTTTTTGAGAAAAACCAAAATATGTAAAAATCAGAAAAACATTTTTTTCTCAGGAACGGCTGAATCGATTGATTTGAATTTTTGATATGTTTTGGGGGCTGGTGGTACCTTCTAGGGAAAAAATCAAGACCTATATCGGATCATGACATCCTTGAAAAAAATGGCGTTTTTTGTTTAATTTTAATTTTTAACCATGATACAATTTTGGCACAAAAATGAAACAATTTTTTTAAAATCCTCATTCAATTTCCTATAAGTTCATAAGTTCATAAATTCATAAAAAAAGGTACGCCATAGTAGAAAAAAATAAAAACCATTTATTACTCAAATATTGACTTTATATGTTTTGTGCTTTAATATTGTTTTTTATTGCTTAAGCTTGCACATATATTTTCATTTTATTCAAAATAACCAGTTTATATTCATAACATCAAAATTTTTTGCCTAAATCAAAAGTTAAAATTTCTAAATATCTATAATCATTAACTATAATGCTATAAGATAAAAACAGTTTTTGATTAATGAATAATAAAAATAAAAACTAATATCAACTAATAAATCTTTCAACAATAAAAAATGCAGAATCACGTTTAATCAGTCTTCGTCACTGTCTTCTTCAATCACAGTTGAAACGTTGTCTTTATCAAATAATTTGGTCAATGTTTCAGCGGGCCTCAGATTTTTTGTCAAATATCTTCCGTATGACAAATAATAAACAATGGCAGCAACGTGAGAGAAACATCCAATTGTTCTAAGACCATTCGCACACTCACAGCTATGTCTTAATACGCCTTTAGGTCCATTAGCATTTTTTTTATATTCAATAAAACATCTATACACTTTGTTATTTTTTTTTTTTTTTTTTTTTTTTTTTAACATTCACACTTTTTTCTCATTCACACTCACACTCACACACACATTCACACAGTCTTTTCGGCAACTTAGGCCATTTAAGACTTTAGACGATAACCGTTGTAATTAATATATATATTTGGGGTTGAGGCATTTCTATTTAAGCCATCTGGTATCCAAATGGCTTAAATAAAATCATCGGACTGCCTGGGTCCGAACCCGCGACGTTTGGAATAGGAGGTAGGCACGCTACCTACTACGCCAAACTCGGGGGCCACTTTGTTATTAATATGGCGAGAGTGTACTTGAGCTTTAAGTATGTTAGTATGGTCTTTTATTATTCTTTTCATATTGGATAGTAATTTCAGGGGGGTATATAGAAATTTTTTTAGGGGGGGGGGACTGAACTCAAAAAATTTTTCTGCTAAAAATTTTTTTTTTAAGAAACTAAATTTTTTTTTCACACGAAATTTTTTGCGGAACATTTTTTCTTTTGCGGAACCTAAGTTTTCCATCCTGCGAAAAAAATTTGTTGCGCTGATGTCCGTATATCTCTATATATGTATGTGTTTGGGAAATTTCGGGGGGGGGGGGGGAGGGGTCCGGGCCCCCTCGTTCCCCCCCCCCCCCTTATATACGCCCCTGAGTAATTTATATAGTAGATTTATTAGTTGATATTAGTTTTTATTTTTATTATTCATTAATCAAAAACTGTTTTTATCTTATAGCATTATAGTTAATGATTATAGATATTTAGAAATTTTAACTTTTGATTTAGGCAAAAAATTTTGATGTTATGAATATAAACTGGTTATTTTGAATAAAATGAAAATATATGTGCAAGCTTAAGCAATAAAAAACAATATTAAAGCACAAAACATATAAAGTCAATATTTGAGTAATAAATGGTTTTTATTTTTTTCTACTATGGCGTACCTTTTTTTATGAATTTATGAACTTATGAACTTACAGGAAATTGAATGAGGATTTCAAAAAAAATTGTTTCATTTTTGTGCCAAAATTGTATCATGGTTAAAAATTAAAATTAAACAAAAAACGCCATTTTTTTCAAGGATGTCATGATCCGATATAGGTCTTGATTTTTTTCCCTAGAAGGTACCATCAGCCCTCAAAACATATCAAAAATTCAAATCAATCGATTCAGCCGTTCCTGAGAAAAAAATGTTTTTCTGATTTTTACATAATTTGGTTTTTCTCAAAAACCATTTGAGATAGCGATCTGATACTTTCAGCATCTTATTATTTTACTAGTACCTACAAATCCCCTATGTATCATTTAAATATGTTCCAAGGGCATTTTCACCATTCTTATACCCCTAGGGCCTTTCATTCAATTATTACGTCTCAGGGAAAATGACATTCCAGAATTAAAATTATTTTTAAAACACAAAAAATCATATAATTCTTCAGATATTCAGAATGAAATATTGAGAATTATTTCCCATGATATTTTGCGTAAAATTATTAAAATAATAAAAAAAAGAGGGAGAATATTCTCTCATTGTTGATGAAACCAATGATGTACAGGGAAAAGAACAAGTTTCTATATCGATCAGATCTGTAGATGAAGATACTCTTGAAATTGATGAGTTTTTTCTTGGTCTCTATGACACTCACTCTATGACTGGGGAATCATTGTATAATATTATAAAAGACATGCTTATTCGTTTTGATTTAAGTATGGATCTCTTGCGAGGACAATGCTATGACGGAGGATCAAATATGACCGGAATAAAAAACGGTGTCAAATCAAGAGTGTTGGCAGATCAACCAATGGCTTTATTTATTCATTGTTCAGCTCATTCTCTAAATTTGGCTGTGCAGGATTCTTCAAAAAGAATTCCTTTAATACGTGATTGCCTTCAATGGGTAAACGACATAGGAGTTATTGTCAAAGAATCACCAAAACGATCACATAATTTTCATGAGATTGCTAAGGCTCATGGAATAGAGAAAACTGGCCCTCGGCCATTATGCCCAACCCGTTGGACCATCAGACATACTTCATTGTCAGGGGTTATCAATACTTACCCTGCTGTTTTGGACTTTCTATTTTCATTAGCATCTTGTAATGATGATATAGGGTCCAAAGCCAGGGGACTTTATGATCAATTATCAAAGGGTTCTATATACTTTGGAATTAGACTTAGTTATCTAATGTTTTCTTTAACTGATCAATTGAGCAATGTTCTTCAAAGTGAAACGCAAACTGTAGCTGGGGCAAAGGAAGCTGTTGAGTTAGTTTTAGAATCTTTAAAAAAAAAACGCTCAGAACAATTTTTTAATGAAATGTGGAAGGATGTAAAGAAAAAAATAAAAGAAATGAATCTTGAGGAGCCCTCGTTACCGAGAAAGCGAGAGATTCCTAAAAAATTTCTATATAAACCTAACGAGTCTGAACACAAGTTCACGTCAATAGAAGAATATTTTAGAAAAACTTTCTATGAAGTTATTGATGGGATAATCAACGAGATTGAATTAAGATTCTCCCAACCGGGGTTTTTAAAATATCTACAAATCGAAAAAATTGTTATTTTAGAAACCCGTTTTTGGGACCAATCTGTTATAGATATTTTAAAAGAATATGAGTTTGTAGAAGAAAAGGTCAAAAGAGAATTTGATTTCTTTAGGGAATTAATTCCTCAAGCTAAATGCTTGAATGATTTTGTAATAAAATACAAAAATCTTAATCAAGAATCAAAAAAATTATTTCCTAACCTGAGAAATATTCTAAAACTACTTTTAGTGATCCCGGCCACATCAGCAACCGCTGAGCGCTCATTTTCTATGTTAAGAAGAATAAAAACATATCTTCGCTCAACAATGACGCAAGAACGATTAAATCATGTATGCATAATAAATACATATCCAGAAATCGTAGATGAAATAGATATCCAAAATATCATGGCTACATTTATAAATAGTAATGACTTTAGAATTCAACATTTTGGCAAAATTAAAAAATAATTTCCATGATTTATAAATAATATTATTATTGATATATATATATATTTATATAAATAAAAATTGTATTCAAGCAAATGTTTCTTTTTAATTATTATTACTCTTATTAAACCTTTTTTTTTATATTCTTTCCCTTTCAATCACATCACTTTTTTTTTTTTTTTTTTTTAACATTCACACTTTTTTCTCATTCACACTCACATGCACCCACACATTCATACAGTCTTTTCGGCTTAGGCCATTTAAGACTTTGACGATAACAGTTATGAATATATATTATTTGGGGTCCAGGCATTCTTATTTAAGCCATTTGGTATCCAAATGCCTTAAATAAAATCATCGGACTGCCTGGGGTCCGAACCCGCGACGTTCGGTATACGAGGTTAGCACTCTAACCCCTACACCAAGCCCCGAGGGCAATCATATCATCTCCATATAGGAAGAGGTTGCCCCCCCTGATTCAAATTCGTTCCGGCGCCCCTGTTAATGCTTAACTCATACGGTGCGATTGGGCATAAAAGTCAAATGAATTCAAGACTATAAAACAATGACAAACAATTAATTTACTTTCATCTTTGATTAGATTTTGATTTATTTTTCAAGTGAATGAATATAATAAAACCATGAGGAATTAAAAAATCCACACAGCCATCTGAATTTAATTTATTGTATCTAAAAATAGATGTACTAGCGTCTATATTTATTTATTTTAATTGTTAACCAAAAGCTTTCGTTTAAAGGTTTTACTGATTTAATAAACAGAAAAAAAAATAAGAGTAGTGATTATAACTGGATATGGCTGATGTGAATGTATTCAAGGGATGATAATTAGGCAGCCAACACAAAAAAAACAAATTTTTTTAATTTTCTCTGTCGACGTTTCGAACGCTCGTCGCGCTCATCATCAGGACCTACGGTCAACAAATATTTTATTCATATATTAAAAAGATTTACATAGACAATATTGCATCAGAGTATAATTACTTACAGATAGAAAAGTCATAAGCTTAGATGGATATAGCTTGTCATATACAGATATTGATAAAATTTTTATAGATATTCATATTATTTTGATGTATCATCAGTATTTATTTATATATCTATATCTGTATATGACAAGCTATATCCATCTAACAATGTAAGCTTATGACTTTTCTATCTGTAAGTAATTATACTCTGATGCAATATTATCTATGTAAATCTTTTTAATATATGAATAAATAATATTTGTTGACTGTAGGTCCTGATGATGAGCGTTCGAACGTCGACAGAAAATTAAAAAATTTTGTTTTTTTTTGTGTTGGCTGCCTAATTATCATCCCTTGAAAAAATATGAGTTCAGATTGCTGAATACTTGATGTAGACGTTGGAAGACAATCAAATAAATGGGCAAAATTCTGGAAAAAAAATGTAAAAATTAGGAGATTCATATAAATTACAATTTATCCTCCCTATACCAATAAAGGATCTATATATTGAATATATTTGTGTAGATTATAATATGAATAATAAATATTAAAATATCAAAATTTCAAAAATTTTTTGGAGAAAATAATTATTAATAAATTGAACATAAAAGATAAATCCTGATTTTCTTTCGCACTTTTTATTTCCAAATATAAAAAATTTCTAGCGATATCTCGGCCATCCTCAGGCAAGAAATGTAAAGTTGGAAAACGTCACAAAATAAAATAAACCTGTTCGGCTCATCAGATATAAAGCTTTTTTCAAAAATATACATTATATATATAAATAATAATATACAAAAATTTTTTTTTTTTTTTAGAAATCAAACGAGTTGTAGAGGAGCTGATGAATATTTTTGAAAAAAGTTTTATATCTGATGAGCCTTTCACGTGACAAAAAAAAGTAAATTGGTCACGAAGCATGGTTAGACCTGTAATAATAATAAATTAAAAAATCTGCCAAGGATTTTTCTTGATTGGGATTTAAATTTTGGTTGTATTTTTTTATTTTCTTTTTTCTTTTTCTTCAAAATTTTTTCCTTGTTCTAGTTTTTATTCTATCTTTTCTTATAAGATTTTCATTGCTTTTGGGAAGCTATTCAAAGTATTATCGTTGTTATCAAGATTTTTTAAACAAAAAAAAAAAAAAGGGATTAAAAGTTCGTGTTTTTGTGTTATGATTTGGTTACTAAACTTTTCATTTAATAGAGAATAAGAATTCATTCACAAGTTTTTAATTAAAGAAATGTAGATGGTTATCAATAATTCGTTTCCGGTTTGAGGAGGAGGCAGTTAGTTCTTCCCTTATTAAGAACAACGAGTTAGTATTGATAGAGATATCTCAAGTATGACGCCACCCCTTGGCGGTGACGTCACTGGCTGTTACCGTTGCCGGGCAACGTAAACAAACCAGGTACGGTTCGATTCTTGTTCGGCTGCCGGTAGTCGGCAGGTCGTTGCCTCCACGATGTGGCTAAGCTGAGCACGACGTCGGGATGTTACTGAGAGCATCGTTGCTGAGTCTCTTCATCGGGTGTCTCATTCTAGGATTCTGTGTATCATTAAAAGAAGTATTCGCCGGATACTCATGCCTTAGCAATCCTTGCTTACACGGAGTCTGCGTCGACACACTCAACAGGTAGGGGAAGGAAACCGATTTTAGGATCCAAGGTGAATGTGTGCTTCCTGATCTGTGCAGTTCGTATTCGTGCTATTGTGAGGATGGCTACACGGGTGTCATGTGTCAGACGGATTGGGATGAGTGCTGGTCGTCGCCATGTCTCAATGGTGCCTCGTGCGTCGACGGGGTGGCTGAATACGAATGTTCGTGCGCCTCTGGTTTTGAGGGACCTCGATGTGAGGAAGACGTCAATGAATGTCTCAGCTCACCTTGTCAACACGGGGGCAGTTGCAGAGATGGAGTCGACGGCTATGTCTGCTTCTGTGCTCCTGGATGGGAAGGGATCCATTGTGAGGTGAATCAACTAAAATAATATTATTTTTATAATAAACCCTGGGCTTTAGAAGAGGTAGGGTCAGAGGTTATATTGACTTCAAATTAATTTGGATAAATATAGACGGTGTCTTCTAATAGCCTTAGATGCCGAAAAAGACAAAAAAAACTTTAAAATAAAAATTAATCATTCCATTTTAGGTGGACCTGCCAGTATGCAATGTGAGTAATGTGGAATTATGTCGACACGGAGGCCAGTGCGTTGACGGACCAGGACTTGAATTTTCCTGTCTTTGTCAAGCAGGATGGTCAGGACAGACATGCCAGGCTCCTGTTGATGAATGCGCTTCCAATCCTTGCATGAATGGCGCTGTCTGTGTCGACTTAGAAGCCGCCTGGGCTTGTGCCTGTCCAGAAGGATTTACAGGCAACCAAGTGTTTATATTTTAAAATAAATTTTTAACAAAAGAGACAATTTGTGAATGAATGATTTGTTAATAGGCAGTAGATGCGAGACTTCACTGCAACCTTGTCAAGTGTCGCCGTGTATGCACGATGCTATCTGTCTTATGGAAGAAAATGGACCTCGATGTTATTGTGTCCCCGATTTCCATGGTACTTTCTGCGAATTTCAATACGACGAATGTTTATTAGGTGAGAGAGAATAAATTATTTTAATACAATAATAAATTTAATTAAAAAAATAAATTTTCAGGACATTCCTGTCTTTATGGAGGTACTTGTATCGATGGCGTGGATTCTTATAGTTGTCTCTGCCCCTCGGGTCGCGCCGGAATACGATGTGAAGAAGAGGCTCCGGAAACAACTACATCTGAGTTAGTTATATCCACAACACAGACAAGCGAATTTACAGAAACAGAACTTATAACAACAACAGTATTAAGCACAACGCCAGAAATTCCCACCACAACAGAACTCACCAGTACAGAAGCAGTAATAATCTCAACATCACAAGAGCCAGGTGAAATATCAACAACAGATCTAACAACAACTACAACTGAAACTACTTCAACAGAAATTACAACCGAAAGTTCTCAAACTTCAACTGAATTTATTTCTCAAAAGCCAATAACGACCACAGAGCCAATAATAAGTACTACAAGCGAAGTAGTTGAACCAAGAAGTATCGGTGATACTTCAACTGAAACGAGCACTACCGGATTTATTTCTGAAATTATAACCGAATTCGAAAATATAACAGAAACGAGTACAAAAACGTTTACAGAAATTTCAACTAGTTATTTGAATGAATCAACAACGCAAACGGAACCAACAATCTCAGTGAGTGAGACAGAAATAGATACGACAAGTGAGATCTTCACTGAAGCAATTTCTACAACCACAGAGCCGTTTGATGAACGGCAATGGTCGGTGTCTTTGAATGGAGATGGATTCGTCGCCCATCGGTTGGAGGCATCCGAATCTTGGCGCGTGGCTGTTTCCTTACGCACTCTGCATGGAACAGGATTGGTGTTTGCGATGTTAAGGTCGGATGGGCCTCCGACGAGCCGTTTCCTGACAGTTGCTTTGTCTGATGGCCGACTGGCGGTGCGATGGAGTTGTGGTGTTCAAAGCATGGCCTTCACAGAGGTAAAACTAAACATTTTATAATGTTAATACAGTAGTAAAATTATTTTTATAAACATTCAGTTGTGTTTTTGGATGGCTCTGCTCTGCTCCAAATCTTTATTTTCTAACTAAAATTCATTAATTGTTTTTCACAAAAAGTATTCATAATTTCTTTTTATCTTAAGATGACATTTTTCAAAAGCACTCGTTCCTTTTCTTTCGCAAAGCGTTGGATATTTCTTTTCTAAAATTAAATCAAAATCCTCAACATATTTTAAATTAAATCATACATATTCTTCTAAATCAGTTTCAATTTTAATTCTTCCAGTTATTAACGATCTTCTGTTCATCAAATTGTGGAATTTAACTTAAATAATTCTTTCTCCATTAATCAGTCTTGAATATCAATTGTCAATTATTAATATTTTTGAATCCACAACTCCTTAAAGAAAATATATTATAATGATTCAAGCTTATATCTTTTTTCGTTTTTATTATATATTTATTTATATCGTTTTTATTAATATGCTAAAACAAAACAAAATACGCCTAACATTTCTAAAATATAAAATATTTTTACTTATAGATCTACACGACTTAAAAAAAAAATTTCAACATTTTGGCCCCTTTTAATCAGGGGTTGGCACCGCGGCAAAAATTTATTTCAATTGAAATAAACAGGGACAGAGTATAAATGGCCTCTGATGCCGAAAAAGACTTTAAATTACAACAAAAAAAAACATTAATTTATTAATAATAAATTAGATACCGTAAAAGGTTTAAATAGAAAAGACGCTTTAGCCAAAATTTTAACATAAATTTGACTTAGGGAAAACAATAAATACAAATAACGTGTTTGGACAAAAACTTTACTTTGTACTTGTAGTTTTACAACTAGGTCAAATGACATCAAAATTTCTTTAGTTTCTTTTCTATTCACCCCCTTTTACGGGGTCTATAAAGAATAGTTTGCAATCTTTTTTGCTCATTTGCCATTGCAAGTTATTTTTTGTTTATTAGATTTTCCTTAGATTTTATCTTTTTTGTAATGTTTTATTATTTAAATTAATTTATTATATATATATAGGGCCTATCTATTAAAAAAATAAAAGATAGGTAGGCGCGGAACCAAATCTTTTTTGAGTTGTAGTAATCTAAAGGTTGAAAACCAATGGTTTATTATTTCTTTTAAGAAATCTTTTAGTAGGTCTGAAAGCAATCTTCAAATT
>JAKCPI010025396.1:0-12001 GCA_023213315.1 Euborellia annulipes | reverse complement strand
TATTATTAGAATCGTTTGAAGCCGATTATATATATTATTGTGACATGAAATAAACGTTTATTGGTTAGATAGTCATAATACATTTTGGCATCGATATTTCCCTTTAGGTGCGTGAAGGAATAGAACCGCAACACGAAGGGGTCCGGCCCCCACTCGTTTATTTGATTCCTCCACAACCCTCACTCACTATTTAAAAGTCAAATCAATTGAAGACTATAAAACAATGACAAACAATTAATTTACTTTCATCTTTGATTAGATTTTGATTTATTTTTCAAGTGAAAGAATATAATAAAACCATGAGGAATTAAAAAATCCACACAGCCATCTGAATTTAATTAATTGTATCTAAAAATAGATGTACTAGCGTCTATATTTATTTATTTTAAACTAACTGCAGTAGGGTTGCCTTCGGCAACCTATCCCCAAGCCCTGGCGATCGGCGTCTCGAGATATGACTAAGAGTTGTCCAGATAAATGTATTTTAATTAATTATGAGGAAGAGTTTTTATTTTAAATTAAATGCTTTAATTTAACTTACTCTTTCAAGGTCACCAACTTTATGGCTTTGTTAAGGACACTTCCCGATGAGCTAGAGGTGTGAAATTTGATATTTAAGAGTCATTTTTGATGACGCAAATTGGTTGGTTTTACCAAAATGGACTAAATAATGTGGTACTTTATTTGAAACCCTTCGTGAATTAATGTAATTTCAAAAGACTTCCCGATGGGCTAGAGGTGTGAAATGTAATACTTAGAGTCACTTTGATGGCCGCCACTATATGAAATGGTTTTGATCAAAATAGACCAAACCTAATGTGGTACTTTCTTTGGAAACCCTTCGCGAATTAATGGAATTTCAAAAGAGCTTCCCGATGGGCTAGAGGTGTGAAGTGTAATACCTTAAGAGTCATTTTTGATACGACGCCACTATATGGTGGTTTTGATCAAAATAGACCAAACTAATGTGGTACTTTATTTGAAACCCTTCGCGAATTAATGTCATTTCAAAAAGACTTCCCGATGGGCTAAAGGTGTGAAATGTAATACTTAAGAGTCATTTTTGATGACGCCACTATATGGTGGTTTTGATCAAAATAGACCAAACTAATGCGGTACTTTATTTGAAACCCTTCGCGAATTAATGTAATTTCAAAAGACTTCCCGATGGGCTAGAGGTGTGAAATGTAATACTTAAGAGTCATTTTTGATGACGCCACTATATGGTGGTTTTGATCAAAATAGACCAAACTAATGTGGTACTTTATTTGAAACCCTTCGCGAATTAATGTAATTTCAAAAGACTTCCCGATGGGCTAGAGGTGTGAAATGTAATACTTAAGAGTCATTTTGATGACGCCACTATATGGTGGTTTTGATCAAAATAGACCAAACTAATGTGGTACTTTATTTGAAGCCTCACGCAAATAAGGCCCTATTAACTATAGTTTTGAATTTTGATATTTACGAGTCATTTTTTTATGATAATGAATAATTTTTCAATTGAACCAAATCAATACAGGCCAAACTAATGTGGTACTTTATCATATTGATGATTTTTGATAAGACTAAAAAAGACTAAAAAGCTTAAAATAAAAATAAAATAAAAAAAAGATTTTTTAAAAAAATGCTTTTATTTAAATTGAACTAAAAGGAGAGAAATAAGAAAGAAATATTAATTGTTCTTGTTAAAATTTTTTAATATTTATGACTTAAAATAAAAAGCGTGGGGCGCGAGCCTCGGAATCACTTCGAAGCGCCCCACGCTTTTATTTTAAGTCATAAATATTAAAAAATTTTAACAAGAACAATTAACACTTCTTTCTTATTTCTCTCTTTTTAGTTCAATTTAAAGCATTTTTTAAAATCTTTTTTTTTTATTTTATTTTTATTTATTTTAAATATTTGATTAATATATTTTTCAATTATTTACACCCTAAGAAAGCGTCATTTTAAATTTTATTAAAATCGAATGAAAAATAAATTTTAGGGGGGCGGGGGTGATTGAACTTTCTGAGGTCAAAAATACCAATTTTCAATTATTTACACCCTAAGAAAGCAACATTTTAAATTTTTATTAGAAATCGAATGAAAAATAAATTTTAGGGGGGTCAGGGGGGTCTAAAATACCAATTTTCAATTATTTACACCCTAAGAAAGCAACATTTTAAATTTTATTAAAATCGAATGAAAAATAAATTTTAGGGGGTCAGGGGGGTCTAAAATACCAATTTTCAATTATTTACACCCTAAGAAAGCCACCATTTTAAATTTTATTAAAATCGAATGAAAAATAAATTTTAGGGGGGCAGGGGGGTAGGGATTGAACTTTCTGAGGTCCTAAAATACCATTTTTCAATTATATACACCCCTAAGAAAGCCACATTTTTAAATTTTATTAAAATCGAATGAAAAATAAAAATAATAATAATTATAGGGGGTGGGGGGGGGCGCAGAGCGGAAAAAATCTTTTCAACTGTCGAATTGTTAGGGGGAGGAATAGTTTTTATTTTTCATTTTAAAGATTTGATAAATATATTTTCCGTAAAGCGAGTTAGATCCTGTTTTCCAATGCTTTGCTATGGGGTAATTGATAACCCCCCAAAAAGGGGGGTTCCCTTACCCCTAATTCGATATAATGATAGCCTAAAACCACCCCCGGAAAATTCCCTACCCATTAAAAAAAGCTCCATGAAAATCGGTCCAGTAGTTTCGGAGTCTATGCGTTACAAACAGACAGACAGACAGACAGAGATTGTCTTTTATATAATAGTATAGATGTTAGCCAAAAGCTTTCGTTTAAAGGTTTTACTGATTTAATAAACAGAAAAAAAGAGTTCAGTTTGCTGAATATTTGATGGAGACGTTGGAAGACAATCAAATAAATGTGCAAAATTCTGGAAAAAAAAATATAAAAATTAGGAGATTCATATAAATTACAATTTATCCCTCCCTATACCAATAAAAATTTCAAGCAGACCTGGACAACTTATTTACAACTTATTTACGTAAAAAAACAAAGCCATAAGAGGACTGGGTTAGCTAGGTTCAACCAAAAACCTGACCTATAAAATTTCAATACTAAATGAGCAGCAATCGTTATATTATAGCAAAATAGATGCTAGATTTTTCATTTAATTTTTTATGTTTCGGAAGTCCTTCGAGTTTTCCCTCCCTAAAGATCTAGGTTCATATTTTTACTTTCTCTTACCTATGTATATATGTAATATATATATAGAGAGAAAGTATTGGTTTCATGTCAAAAATTCGATGTCGAGATTTTGATGGATCTTCACGTTTTGAGGTCCCCTGAATCCAAAAAAGTGGTTTTCGCGACATGGTCTGTCTGTGGGTGGGTGGGTGGGTGGGTGTGTGGGTGGGTGGGTGTGTGTGTGTTCAATTTTAAGCATGAAGGAATTGAGCTACGAGGTTGAAATTTTATATTTAAGTTAAACACCCCCGGGACCGGAAAAATAAGCTTTTTAATCAAAATCGGCCAAAGATTACTAGTACTTTACTGATGTACTTTTTCAGTTTTTTTCGATTTTCTCAAAATTTGCTCCAACGATTTTTTTTTAAATTCAAAAATCAATTATTTTTTAGATGCTCTTTAAAATGTATATTCTCATTTTGCGATTGAAATCTTCTGAAGACCACTTTACTCTTGTATTTCATAGGGAAGATAGGAGAAATGGTTGCCATGGTAACAAAATATAAATATTTTCCCATACTTATAAATTTTACATCTGAATTCAAATGTTCCGTACTGTCGGGAACTAAATACATGTCGACACAAAAAATCTGGTGTGACAAGCACAGTACACAACTTTCGATTACCGAAGGTAAGAGAAAGTTGTGTGCTGTGCGCCAGTCACACCAGATTTTTTAAAACATAATGAAGAAATTATTATATTATTATAAATTATTATAAGTATCTGAATTTAATTTAATGGACAACTAAAAATAAAAACTCAAATTTTGGTGTAGAGAAAAAAACTGATATGAATACATTTTACGAAAGCTTGTGGTTTGCAAAGTTGTATGTATATATATATATATATATATATATATATGTATTTTATAGAGAAATGGAAAAGAATAAGTACAGGTGCAGCAAATGAAGAGAGCATTTGGATGCCAAATGCCGAAAAAAAAAAAAATCTGGTGTGACTGGCGCACAGCACACAACTTTCTCTTACCTTCGGTAATCGAATGTTGTGTACTGTGCTTGTCACACCAGATTTTTTGTGTCGACATGTATTTAGTTTCCGACAGTAGGGTACATTCGATTTTCAAGATGTAAAATTTATAAGTATGGCAAAATATTTATATGTTGTTACCATGGCAACCATTTCTCCTATCTTTTCTAAGGAGAACAAGAGTAAAGTGGTCTTCAGAAGATTTCAATCACAAAATGAGAATATACATTTTAAAGAGAATCTAAAAAATAATTGATTTTTGAATTTTAAAAAAATCGTTGGAGCAAATTTTGAGAAAATCGAAAAAAACTGAAAAAGTGCATCAGTAAAGTACTAGTACTCTTTGGTCGATTTTGTTCAAAAGCTTCGTGTGACGTCCCATGGGGGTGCCTAACTTAAATATAAAATTTCAACCTCCTGGCTCTTTTCGTTCTTGAGATATTTTGTTCACAGACACACAGACACACACACAGACACACAGACAGACCATGTCGCGAAAACCACTTTTTTGGATTCAGGGGACCTCAAAACGTGAAGATCCATCAAAATCTCGACATCGAATTTTTGACATGAATCCAATACTTTCTCTCTATATATATATTACATATATACATAGGTAAGAGAAAGTAAAAATATACATGCGCACAAATTCGTGCCAAAACAACAATGACAATTTGTGCCTAATTAATTTATAAGCCAACGAGGACTGAAGATGGACAAATAAATTTTGTCCGAAACGTCTCCTTTTCGGCATTTGGCATCCAAAGGCTCTCTTCATTTGCTGCACCTGTACTTATTCTTTTCCATTCCATAACATCAACAGCAACTTCTCTTCGAATTATATAATTTTATAGAGAAATTTGAATATTTATTTTACAATTAGTTGTCAAATAATGAATTAATGGATCTATATATTGAATATATTAGTGTAGATTATAATATGATTTAATAAATATTAAAATTTCAAAAAATTTTTTGGCGAAAATAATTATTAATAAATTGAACATAAAAGATAAATCCTGATTTTCTTTGGCACTTTTTATTTCCAAATATAAAAAATTTTGGCGATATTTCTGCCATCCTCAGGCAAGAAATGTAAAGTTTGAAAGCGTCATAAAATAAAATGAACCTGTATAAAACTTTTTTCAAAAATATACATTATATATATAAATAATAATAATATACAAAATTTTTTTTTTTTTTTGTTGTAGAAGAGCTGATGGATATTTTTGAAAAAAGTTTTATATCTGATGAGCCTTTCGCGTGACAAAAAAAAGTAAATTAGTCACAAAGCATGGTTAGACCTGTAATAATAATAAATTAAAAAATTTGCCAAGGATTTTTATATTGGGACGAGATAAAATTTTTCTTGATTGGGATTTAAATTTAGGTTGTATTTTTTTATTTTTCTTCAAAATTTTTTTCCTTGTTCTAGTTTTTATTCTATCTTTTCTTATAAAATTTTCATTGCTTTTGGGAAGCCATTCAAAGTATTAACGTTGTTATCAAGATTTTTAAATAAAAAAAAAAAATCTGGTGTGACTGTCGCACAGCACACAACTTTCTCTTACCTTCGGTAATCGAAAGTTGTGTTCTGTGCTTGTCACACCAGATTTTTTGTGTCGACATATATTTAGTTCCCGACAGTACGGAACATTTGAATTCAGATGTAAAATTTATAAGTATGGGAAAATATTTATATTTTGTTACCATGGCAACCATTTCTCCTATCTTCCCTATGAAATACAAGAGTAAAGTGGTCTTCAAACAATTTTGAGGGCAAAACGAGAATATACATTTGAAAGAGCATCTAAAAAATAATTGATTTTTGAATTTTAATCAAAATCGTTAGAGCGAATTTTGAGAAAATCGAAAAAAACTGAAAAAGTACATCAGTAAAGTACTAGTACTTTTTGGCCGATTTTGATTAAAAGCTTATTTTTCCGGTCCCGGGGGGTGTTTAACTTATATATAAAATTTCAGCCTCATAGCTCAATTCCTTCATGCTTAAAAGTGAACACAGACACACACACCCACCCACCCACCCACACACCCACCCACCCACAGACAGACCATGTCGCGAAAACCACTTTTTTGGATTCAGGGGACCTCAAAACGTGAAGATCCATCAAAATCTCGACATCGAATTTTTGACATGAAACCAATACTTTCTCTCTATATATATATTACATATATACATAGGTAAGAGAAAGTAAAAAAGGATTAAAAGTTCGTGTTTTTGTGTTATGATTTCGTTACTAAACTTTTCATTTAATAGAGAATAAGAATTCATTCACAAGTTTTTAATTAAAGAAATGTAGATGGTTATCAATAATTCGTTTCCGGTTTGAGGAGGAGGTGAGTTAGTTCTTCCCTTATTAAGAACAACGAGTTAGTATTGATAGAGATATCTCAAGTATGACGCCACCCCTTGGCGGTGACGTCACTGGCTGTTACCGTTGCCGGGCAACGTAAACAAACCAGGTACGGTTCGATTCTTGTTCGGCTGCCGGTAGTCGGCAGGTCGTTGCCTCCACGATGTGGCTAAGCTGAGCACGACGTCGGGATGTTACTGAGAGCATCGTTGCTGAGTCTCTTCATCGGGTGTCTCATTCTAGGATTCTGTGTATCATTAAAAGAAGTATTCGCCGGATACTCATGCCTTAGCAATCCTTGCTTACACGGAGTCTGCGTCGACACACTCAACAGGTAGGGGAAGGAAACCGATTTTAGGATCCAAGGTGAATGTGTGCTTCCTGATCTGTGCAGTTCGTATTCGTGCTATTGTGAGGATGGCTACACGGGTGTCATGTGTCAGACGGATTGGGATGAGTGCTGGTCGTCGCCATGTCTCAATGGTGCCTCGTGCGTCGACGGGGTGGCTGAATACGAATGTTCGTGCGCCTCTGGTTTTGAGGGACCTCGATGTGAGGAAGACGTCAATGAATGTCTCAGCTCACCCTGTCAACACGGAGGCAGTTGCAGAGATGGAGTCGACGGCTATGTCTGCTTCTGTGCTCCTGGATGGGAAGGGATCCATTGTGAGGTGAATCAACTAAAATAATATTATTTTTATAATAAACCCTGGGCTTTAGAAGAGGTAGGGTCAGAGGTTATATTGACTTCAAATTAATTTGAATAAATATAGACGGTGTCTTCTAATAGCCTTAGATGCCGAAAAAGACAAAAAAAAACTTTAAAATAAAAATTAATCATTCCATTTTAGGTGGACCTGCCAGTATGCAATGTGAGTAATGTGGAATTATGTCGACACGGAGGCCAGTGCGTTGACGGACCAGGACTTGAATTTTCCTGTCTCTGTCAAGCAGGATGGTCAGGACAGACATGCCAGGCTCCTGTTGATGAATGCGCTTCCAATCCTTGCATGAATGGCGCTGTCTGTGTCGACTTAGAAGCCGCCTGGGCTTGTGCCTGTCCAGAAGGATTTACAGGCAACCAAGTGTTTATATTTTAAAATAAATTTTTAACAAAAGAGACAATATGTGAATGAATGATTTGTTAATAGGCAGAAGATGCGAGACTTCACTGCAACCTTGTCAAGTGTCGCCGTGTATGCACGATGCTATCTGTCTTATGGAAGAAAATGGACCTCGATGTTATTGTGTCCCCGATTTCCATGGTACTTTCTGCGAATTTCAATACGACGAATGTTTATTAGGTGAGAGAGAATAAATTATTTTAATACAATAATAAATTTAATTAAAAAAATAAATTTTCAGGACATTCCTGTCTTTATGGAGGTACTTGTATCGATGGCGTGGATTCTTATAGTTGTCTCTGCCCCTCGGGTCGCGCCGGAATACGATGTGAAGAAGAGGCTCCGGAAACAACTACATCTGAATTAGTTATATCCACAACACAGACAAGCGAATTTACAGAAACAGAACTTATAACAACAACAGTATTAAGCACAACGCCAGAAATTCCCACCACAACAGAACTCACCAGTACAGAAGCAGTAATAATCTCAACATCACAAGAGCCAGGTGAAATATCAACAACAGATCTAACAACAACTACAACTGAAACTACTTCAACAGAAATTACAACCGAAAGTTCTCAAACTTCAACTGAATTTATTTCTCAAAAGCCAATAACGACCACAGAGCCAATAATAAGTACTACAAGCGAAGTAGTTGAACCAAGAAGTATCGGTGATACTTCAAACTGAAACAGCACTACCGGATTTATTTCTGAAATTATAACCGAATTCGAAAATATAACAGAAACGAGTACAAAAACGTTTACAGAAATTTCAACTAGTTATTTGAATGAATCAACAACGCAAACGGAACCAACAATCTCAGTGAGTGAGACAGAAATAGATACGACAAGTGAGATCTTCACTGAAGCAATTTCTACAACCACAGAGCCGTTTGATGAACGGCAATGGTCGGTGTCTTTGAATGGAGATGGATTCGTCGCCCATCGGTTGGAGGCATCCGAATCTTGGCGCGTGGCTGTTTCCTTACGCACTCTGCATGGAACAGGATTGGTGTTTGCGATGTTAAGGTCGGATGGGCCTCCGACGAGCCGTTTCCTGACAGTTGCTTTGTCTGATGGCCGACTGGCGGTGCGATGGAGTTGTGGTGTTCAAAGCATGGCCTTCACAGAGGTAAAACTAAACATTTTATAATGTTAATACAGTAGTAAAATTATTTTTATAAACATTCAGGTGTGTTTTTGGATGGCTCTGCTCTGCTCCAAATCTTTATTTTCTAACTAAAATTCATTAATTGTTTTTCACAAAAAGTATTCATAATTTCTTTTTATCTTAAGATGACATTTTTCAAAAGCACTCGTTCCTTTTCTTTCGCAAAGCGTTGGATATTTCTTTTTCTAAAATTAAATCAAAATCCTCAACATATTTTAAATTAAATCATACATATTCTTCTAAATCAGTTTCAATTTTAATTCTTCCAGTTATTAACGATCTTCTGTTCATCAAATTGTGGAATTTAACTTAAATAATTCTTTCTCCATTAATCAGTCTTGAATATCAATTGTCAATTATTAATATTTTTTGAATCCACAAATCCTTTAAAGAAAATATATTGCATAATGATTCAAGCTTATATCTTTTTTCGTTTTTATTATATATTTATTTTTACTATCGTTTTTATTAATATGCTAAAACAAAACAAAATACGCCTAACATTTCTAAAATATAAAATATTTTTTACTTATAGATCTACACGACTTAAAAAAAAAATTTCAACATTTTGGCCCTTTTAATCAGGGGTTGGCAACAGCGACAAAAATTTATTTCAATTGAAATAAACAGGGACAGGGTATAAATGGCCTCTGATGCCGAAACAGACTTTAAATTACAACAAAAAAAAAACATTAATTTATTAATAATAAATTGGATGCCGTCCAACGGGGCGAAAGGGAATGGTCAAAAAATTCATATTTTCATTTATAACTCTTGCACCGTTTAGCAGAAAATAACGAAACTAAGTGGGATCATTGCTTAGTTTCTTGATTATTTACCCTGCGAACAATTTTAAATTTTTTAGGGTCTTAAGGAATCTGCTTGACAACAAAATATGAGAGTGACCACCACTCGCCCCGTATTTGGGGGTGAGAATGGTCTTGCCTATTTTTAAGTCCAAAGTAAAGGAGGATTTGGTCGGGTTAATATGGTTAGAAAAAGAACAAAGTTCAGAATTCAAAAATATAATATTAATAATTTTTAATTTTAAAAAAACTATGAAAAAAATGATTAAAAAATTGTGACATTTCCAAATTGGCTGTTATCAAAAAACAATCCATCCTCTTCTCTCTTTGGTGGGAGTAGAGAGGGGTTTTAAGACATCTTTCCTGTCCACAGCTGCTATCTCAGGTTTGTCCGGGAAGATAAATTTTTCTCCTTTTTTTCAGGAATAATATAGGGACTTCGTCGTCATTGTAGGTAGCCTCCCTGTCCTCTACACTTGACCGATAAAATGTTTCACACTCTTCTTAACCCTCATTATTACTAATACAAACTTTTTCTGGTCTGAGGAAGGTGCACCTTCATCGTTTTCCACCCTCAACTCGGTTATGGGATTTTTCGATGACCATTCTCACCCCAAAAAAAACACTGAATTTTACAATTTTTTAAATAATTTTTTTTAGGCCTTAAACTGTATTACTATTAATAATAAGCAACTTACCAAAAGTTGACCAACAAGTTGGTCGTGCACCACGAAGGCGTTTTAAGATAATCTTCCAGTCTATGCTAACTTGACAACCAAAGTTATACCGACTTAACAAAATATGAACAAATATCCCTAATTTCCGATTTTTTTTTTTTTTTTAATTATATTTTATAAAAAAAAAAATTACCACAATCAACTACCTCTTGAATAAACATGATATACATTATTGCCACAAAAAAAATAGCAAAGAATACAAAATTCGGAACATTCTACCGCTTAATTTCAATTATTCCTGCAAAACGACCATGCTCACCCCTTAGACCATTCTCACCCCGGATGACGGTACCGTAAAAGGTTTAAATAGAAAAGACGCTTTAGCCAAAATTTTTAACATAAATTTGACTTAGGGAAAACAATAAATACAAATAACGTGTTTGGACAAAAATCCTTTACTTTGTACTTGTAGTTTTACAACTATGTTGTTGGATACATCAATAAATAGAACAATTTTGTCATACCAGTATGTTTTGGTTACGGTGTTTATTATTGTATAAATTGTAAAATTTGGTTTTCCTAATTAAATCGAATTCTCTGTTCAAAAAGATAATTAATTTAATATTTAATACAACATATGTCAAATGACATCAAAATTTCTTTAGTTTCTTTTCTATTCACCCCCTTTTACGGGGTCTATAAAGAATAGTTTGCAATCTTTGGCTCATTTGCCATTGCAAGTTATTTTTTGTTTATTAGATTTTCCTTAGATTTTATCTTTTTTGTAATGTTTTATTATTTAAATTAATTTATTATATATAATATATATATATATATGTAAAAAAATAAAAGATAGGTAGGCGCGGAACCAAATCTTTTTGGAGGTGGTCTAAAGGTTGAAAACCAATGGTTTATTATTTCTTTTAAGAAATCTTTTAGTAGGTCTGAGCAATTTTCAATTTTTACTTTCTCTTACCTATGTATATATGTAATATATATATAGAGAGAAAGTATTGGATTCATGTCAAAAATTCGATGTCGAGATTTTGATGGATCTTCACGTTTTGAGGTCCCTGAATCCAAAAAAGTGGTTTTCGCGACATGGTCTGTCTGTGTGTGTGTGGGTGGGTGGGTGGGTGTGTGTGTGTGTGTTCAATTTTAAGCATGAAGGAATTGAGCTAGGAGGCTGAAATTTTATATTTAAGTTAAACACCCCCCCGGGACCGGAAAAATAAGCTTTTAATCAAAATCGGCCAAAGGAGTACTAGTACTTTACTGATGTACTTTTTCAGTTTTTTTCGATTTTCTCAAAATTCGCTCTAACGATTTTGATTAAAATTCAAAAATCAATTATTTTTTAGATGCTCTTTCAAATGTATATTCTCGTTTTGCCCTCAAAATTGTTTGAAGCACACTTTACTCTTGTGCTTCATAGGAAAAGATAGGAGAAATGGTTGCCATGGTAACAAAATATAAATATTTTCCCATACTTATAAATTTTACATCTGAATTCAAATATTCCCTACTGCCGGGAACTAAATACATGTCGACACAAAAAATCTGGTGTGACAAGCACAGTACACAACTTTCGATTACCGAAGGTAAGAGAAAGTTATTGTGCTATGTACGACAGTCACACCAGAT
>JAKCPI010025395.1:0-10875 GCA_023213315.1 Euborellia annulipes | reverse complement strand
TTATTTTAGGGCAACTGAATTGAGCGATGAAGCCACCCGACTCCGACCGCCTAGATTTCTCCAACAAGATGGTTTGGTTCGACCGTATGTCAAAGAACAAGCAATTGGAAATCGCACCTTGAGGGTAAATTAAATTTTTGATTCGTCTTGTTAATTTAATATCAATATGATTTTATTTTCATAATAAGGCCATTAAGACAATTTTTAAACCATTATTTGATTTCTTGAAATCTTTAAGATCAAATTTCAAGATTATTTGAGATTTTATGTTGAGATAATACAGGGTATCTCAAAAAAATCAACTCACACTTCGAATGATGAGAAAAACATTATTTATGAACATAGAGTGAAATGGAATAACCTCGAATACAGAAGACAAATGTAATTGAAGAATCATGTTCGCAAATGTTCAAATTATAGAAATTGAATATTTTTTATAGCTGTAGTATTATGTTCAAGATAATAAGGAATAATTTCCAAAAGAAGAATGCAGCCAAGTTTATTTCATTTGAATTTAATAAAAATTCTTAATCACTTGCTGTCGTTTCGGTTCGGGTTTGAACCTATACTACCATAATAGTTTGAATGTATTGTTTAAAAACATAAAGACAAAATCACAGGTATGATAAATTAATTTAATAAGTCACTTCAAATTATATGTAAAACAAATTTTTTGTATTATTTTCCATGTTTATAGCTCCGATGATGGTTCAAACCCGAACCGAAACGTCAGCAAGTGATTAAGAATTTTTATTAAATTCAAATGAAATAAATTTGGCTGCATTCTTCTTTGGGAATTATTCCTTATTATCTTGTTCAAATTATGACCATTATTGTCCAGGCAAAGCTGAAACTCTGCGCGTTCCCTAGACCTCACGCCCATGGACTTCTTTTTTGTGGGGATTTCTCAAAGACAAAAGTTTATCACACCAAGCAATTGATGCAATGAAATTGGAAATTGAAAGACAATGTCGCGATATTCCTAATGACCTGTTTCGTGACGTGTACGAATCCCTTTGTGCGCGTTACCAGCGTTGTCTGGACAATGGTCATCAATTCGAATATTTGCGAACATGATTCTTCATTTACATTTATTTGTCTTCTGTATTCGAAGCTATTCCATTTCACTCTATGTTCATAAATATAATGTTTTTCTTGTCATTTGAAGTAAGTACATTTTTTGAGACATCCTGTATATATGTTACGCCGAATCGACTAAATTGCTTATTTCATGAAATCGGCAAAATTTTGCAAGGCCTCTGCCTCTTCGTGAACTCTGCGTTCACGAATTAGGCATTAATTTTTCTTAGTTTTGCCTATTTCACGAAAAAAGCAGCCATTTGCTTTTTCGGGGTTTTTTCGTTTCTCGATTATATTTATCACCTAAAGAAACTTGTACATTGCAATCTTGGTTGAGATAATTAATAAAAAAAAAGAGTAAAATAAATTAAAATATATTTATTTATCAAACTGTCAGTGTAAGGTCAAGTCCCCTAGTGTCGGCCTTCGGTTCGGTTAGCACGGTCCAAAATCATTCAGTTCGAAGCGATTGAATGCCTTGGGCTGCTCATTTTTATTTTTTAAGTAACATCCAATCGCTTTGAACTGAACGGTTTTGAACCGAAGCCGAGCAAATTCCTTAGTTGTTTTAAATTTTACTTTTCTAAAGGAAAACCGACCTTAACGGACCGAACCCGGCAAAGTCGGGACCCCTGCAAGTTGTTTTAAATCATATTCGAATCCCCAACCGAGAATCCTCTGAGATAATATTTTAAGAGTATTTGTTCTTCGTTTCAGACAAGTTTCTTTTTGTTTATTGAACTTAACCTCTAATACTGACAGTGCAATTTTAAAGGATCTTTATTTGTCTCGATATCCTTTACTAGCACAATTGACAATATCACAAAATTTTTGCATCTACGGATCCCTTAAATAAATAAAAAACAAACATAATCACATAAAACGTTATGTAAAATAGTTGAAATATGTAAATCAGGCGCCATATTGACTTGTTCATTCATACTATCTATCTATTGTTCAATGTGTGCGCAAGAATAGTTGCCGTTTTCGTGAATTAGGCAAAAACTTTGTTGCCGAATTCGCGAAATAGGTATAAAATTGCCTAATACGTGAACTCGGCACAGGGCTTGCCGAATTCACAGAAACGGCAAAATTTTGCCGATTTTATGAAATAAGCAATTTCGTCGATTCGGCGTAACATATATATGTCGTAGACAGATCGTGAAATTAGAGTTCATGAACTGTCTAGACATTTCACGAACTGCAGCCAGATCGTGTAATGGTCAAACAGTTACATCATCTGGCTAAAAATTTTAGACAGTTCATGAAATGCAATTGGGCCTTAGACAGATCGTGTAATGCTCGAGAATTACATGAAATGTCTAAATTTTTTAGGCAGTTCAAGAACTGCCTAACAGCAGTTTTGCCGATCGTGCAATATCTGGGAACATTGAATTACTGAAAAGGAGACAACTGAAAAAGATAAAATATTAATTAAAATAGCTACTTTTATTTATCATTTATTTACAAAGCTTAAAATATAAAATCTTTCGTCCTTTATTTCATTTTTTTAATGTATTATTTAATTAAATTTTTATTTATTAACGCAGAGGAAATGGTTTTTTAGATGATTTTTCAGCGTAATAACTGTCTAGCCTGACATAAAACTGATCTCTGTGATTATAACTTGTGTTGCAAGTGTTGCACTCACTGTCACTGACCATTATGTCAAATTATTATAAATTTAAATTGTCAGTTAACGAGATATGTTTCTTTACTTAGAAATGTTTTTTTAGTTAGTTAGAAGCAATAAATAAATAACAATAAATCACAGTATAAGGTTACAATCAGCTGATGTTGAATTGTTTTCGATATCTTTATTTGCTTTACAAACAGTACACGATCGGCAAAACTGCTGTTAGGCAGTTCATGAACTGCCTAAAAAATTTAGACATTTCATGTAACTGTTTGACCATTACACGATCTGGCTGCAGTTCATGAAATGTCTAGACAGTTCATGAACTGTCTAATTTCACGATCTGTCTACGACATATACAGGCTCTGTTTATTTAATATATGGCAAAAATTCAAGAGTGTATTCACAAGAGTCCTAAGACTTTCAAGAATAATGACACTTTTGATGATTTTCTTTTTTTTTTTAATCCGAATTGTTTCGAAAATACACGACGAAAAAAATTTTGTATGTTTGATTTATGGCATGCTCGATTCTCCAACTTGACTCATAAAAAAAATTGGTCCCGCAAAATGACATGTCTGTATTCGGTCTTCAGGGATTCGCTCAATCTCGTGAAAGAATAAATCAACTGCGCCAGTTGAGCTTTGCCCCCTCCGTGCCTAAGGATTCTATACGCCGCTTGCTTTTCTAGTTATTTTATCCACAAAGCAATTTTTTTTATCATTTCGGTTGCTGTGGTCATTTCTCTTTTTAAATTTATTAAACTTTATTTTTAATACAGTATATCAATGACTTCCGGTGGGTGTTCAACGGCCTTGTTTGTTGTTGGCCAGCTATCCCGATTTTCAGGACCACTTTCAAGTAATTTTCTCAATTATTTATGATTGAAAAAAGTGTACAAGAAAAATGGTTGATGATAAATTACGACTCCCAGTGCATTATTTTAATACTAAAATCAGACTATTCGTTAATGGAAATATTTTATTTGAAATTTTCCAGACTCTTGAGAAGGGCAAATATTCAGCGACCGACTTTTACGTGTACCACATGCCCCTTGGACCCGGCGAAAAAGATTTGCTCATTTTGACTGATAAACGAGCACTTTATTTAACACGGAATGATTTATTTGGAGCCTGGCAAGTTGAATGGGATCTTAAATGGAACACAATGACGCCGGATGGTCCAAAAATCATGGACAATGGTGTTCTCTTATCCACGACGGAATCCAAGAAAAAGGTTTTAGGACTTTTTGGCTCATCATCGTCAGGAAAATTGATTCTACTTAAAGATGATGCAAAGAAGAAGGTAAAAAAAAAATCTTTTTAATTATTTGTAGATTTACTAATAATAATAATAAATATTTCAGGTACTTCATGACAAGATCGTTGAAATATTAAAGAAAAACTGAAAATATATAGGCTAAAGCATCGCTTGAATATATTTATCTATTTAAATTGTATATAGATAAATATATATATATATATATATATTCTTTATTAATATACCTATATATAAAACACTTTAATAGCTTGTTATGCTTGGAAAAAAAAATTATAAATCCAAATGCCAGGGCCTATTTACTTATAATACAAAACTTAATAAAAAAAAAAAGATGACTTGTCAGGCTAGTCAAATTTTTATTTATATAGTTATATATAAATATTTTAGATTTTGAAGCTTTTTTTTTGAACTTTTTGAATGTATATTTTTTTATAAAATCCCAAAATTGTTAAGTTTCATATTTATCTAACATTTGTTAATCAATATTTAGTTGGACTTTTGTTTTTTTTTTTTGTATTTATGTACCTAACTATGTTATATAAGATGAAATGCTTCCGTGATATTTAAAAAAAAAGAAAAGAAAAAAGAATCAATATCAAAGACATCTTTTCAAAATGCCCAGAAAAAGGCTTTTGTTAAAAAAAAAAAATAGAAAAAAATTATATTTTTATAATAGATTATAGAAATTTATTTTTTCATTTGGTATTCAGAAAAAGAGAAAAAAAACTCGCATACTAAAAGAAAAAATAAATTTGACTAGATAATTTTATTGAATTGATTTATACAAATGTTTTTTTTTTTCTCTCTCTTATGGTATTTGGATATATTTTATAATATTTTTCATTTTTATACATTGATATAGAATTTTTTTTTTTATTTTAATGGGCATTTATATTTATTTAGCAGCTTTCATTCTAAAAAAAAGACAGATTCAGGGTCAATTACAAAACAAATTTTAATTTTTTTAATAATCGACAGAATTTTTAATTTTATTTATTATTTATTTATAAAAAAAAAATAAAACCCTGCTTAGTGATTTTTGATTAAGATCATGAATATACTTTATTTTTTTATAAGATAATACTAGACTAATAATAAGATAATATAAATGAACCAAATTCGTTTTATTTGTTGATGTCAAAAATGCTTTCTGAATAATATTAAATAATAAAAAGTCAAATTAACTCTTTCTCTATTTCACTTTTGCTTGGAAAATGTTATAATACTTATATATTTGTTTTATGTTTATAAAATAATCATGCATACCCACACCCACACACAAATGTATGAAAAAAAAAAGATTTTTTATTTTGTAATCACACATTTATATTTTTTGCTTTTTATTAAATAAATCTCTGATATTAAAATTTTTTTTTTTTCATTTATTTTTATTTTTCCTTAATATCTTGATAGAAGACTATCCAATGAGGGTTTATTGTAATGATTTATTAAATTATATTATACCGATGACAACAGTAGGACGTTCTATATATATATATATATATATATATATATATATATATATCTAGACGCGAGCCCCGCCTTCGGCGGGGCTTCCGTCTAGCGGGGGCTGCGCCCCCTGGACCCCCTTTGCTCGCCTACTTATATACATACCGGTACATACATTTTCCCTTTTCATTTTTATATATAGAGATTATTTTAACGGTTAATTATTCATGAACTTAAGATCTTTTGTGAATTATATCCCTTCCGGGACTCTCCCGATACACAAACAAAAAATTTACGCCGATATTTTAGAATTCAAAATGTAAATAAATAACAAATCGTAAACATGGATAAATATTTATATTTTGTTACCATGGCAACTATTTCTCCTAATTTTTATTTTTTTCTTATTTTAACGGTTAATTACTCATTAACTTATTGTTATTTGTGAAACAAAACCTGTCCGGGATTCTCACAAACATACACAGAAAATTTCATCATAATTGGTTCAGTCGTTTAGGAGGAGTTCAGTCACATACACACGTACAGAAGAATTATATATAAAAAAAGAAAAGATATGTCGTAGACAGATCGTGAAATTAGACAGTTCATGAACTGTCTAGACATTTCATGAACTGCAGCCAGATCGTGTAATGGTCAAACAGTTACATGATCTGGCTAAAAATTTTAGACAGTTCATGAAATGCAATTGGGCCTTAGACAGATCGTGTAATGCTCGAGAATTACATGAAATGTCTAAATTTTTTAGGCAGTTCAAGAACTGCCTAACAGCAGTTTTGCCGATCGTGCAATATCTGGGGACATTGAATTACTGAAAAGGAGACAACTGAAAAAGATAAAATATTAATTAAAGTAGCTACTTTTATTTATCATTTATTTACAAAGCTTAAAATATAAAATCTTTCGTCCTTTATTTCATTTTTTTAATGTATTATTTAATTAAATTTTTATTTATTAACGCAGGGTAAATGGTTTTTTTTAGATGATTTTTCAGCGTAATAACTGTCTAGACTGACATAAAACTGATCTCTGTGATTATAACTTGGAAGTGTTGCACTCACTGTCCATTATGTCAAATTATTATAAATTTATATAAAAAATTTGTCAGTTAACGAGATATGTTTATTTACTTAGAAATGTTTTTTTTAGTTAGTTAGAAGCAATAAATAAATAACAATAAATCACAGTATAAGGTTACAATCAGCTGATGTTGAGTTTTTTTCGGGATCTTTTTATTTGCTTTATAAACAGTACACGAACGGCAAAACAGCTGTTAGGCAGTTCATGAACTGCCTAAAAAATTTGGACATTTCATGTAATTCTCGAGCATTACACGATCTGCTAAGGCCCAATTGCATTTCATGAACTGTCTAAAATTTTTAGCCAGATCATGTAACTGTTTGACCATTACACGATCTGGCTGCAGCTCATGAACTGTCTAATTTCACGATCTGTCTACGACATATATATATTCTTATCACGGACGGATTAAAGGGGGGGGGGCGAAGGGGGCGATTCAAGCAAAGTTTTAAAAACTAGTCATCTAAAGAAATTATGATTTTTAGTCTTAAATAAAATATTATTTTTACAATATCTCAATTCAAGTCACAAATGAACGGCGCTAGTATTTGAAAAATTATCATCTCCCCAGAGAAGCCATCCTGCAAATAGAATCGTCCAACCAACCGCGGCCCCCCCCACCGGAAATCGCATCTCGTCCCATGAAATGCAACAAAAATTTATTTGTTTAATATTTGGCTGCATCCTCTTTCCTATTAAACATCAGCTACAGCCACGTTCTATTATTCAACAAAAATTTATTTAAATTGAAATGGCTTATATAAATAGGTACGGGGTCTAAAAGGCTATAGATGCCGAAAAAGACCTTAAATAAAAATAAAAAAAGCCCCTGGGTCCTAGCACAATGGTAGAGTTCCTGCCTCTTCTGCTAGGGGTCAGGGGTTTGCATCCTATCTCATATGTAGAGAGCGGAAAAAAAGTCGCCTTTAAAGTTTATTCTTTTTTAGCCAAATAGTCCACATATACCAAAAAAGTCCTTTAATTAAAAAAAAAAAAAAACCGCCCCCCCCCCCCGACAAAATCGCATTATTACGCCCCCCTGATAACAACCGATTTTAGAGTAGAAAAATTTTTTAAATGAGAAATTGTAAAAATTAAAATTTTAGATAAATTTAAAAGACTCTTCCATGTGGCAAATTATTAATAATTGATTAAATTCTCTCAAAATGAAAAATAGAAATGATGTCATATCACACAATAGTGGAATTAAGTTTTAGAGAATATATTCAACTGGTGGAATTTATAAAAAAATAATTCGCTAATGTCTGTCTGTCTGTCTGTCCAATCTTGGCACACTCTATTTGGGCGGGAACTTCTCGTTAGAATTTTGAAACGAAATATTTTATGCTTAAAGATGATCTAGGGATTATTGGAAAATTATTTTCATCCCGAAATTCCTATAACTTTCGCACTTCCAATTTGTCCCAAGTATTCCTCTACGCTGGGTAACATAAACCTAGATACGTAGGGCTTATAGCTGGTAATTCAAGTAAGATTGGTGAAAAGGAGAAGAAGAAAATTCGCAGCTAGTTGTGTTTCATTATTTTTATTCCCATTATGTTGACGTTTCGATCCCGGTTGGGATCATCCTCAGAACTAATGTGCTCAACCGGGACAAGGGCGGATTAAAGGGGGGGGCGAGGGGGCCCCCCGAGAAGAAATTCACAATGTTATAAAAACTAGTAATCTAAAGAAATTATGATTTCCGGGCTTTAATTTCAATTGAATTTGTTACCAATCAATTTAAATAAATAGGAAAGGGGTCTAAATGGCCATAGATGCCCACAAAGTCCTTAAATAAAAAATAAAAAAAACGCCCCCCCCCCGACAAAATTGCATTAATCCGCCACTGAACCGGATCGAAACGTCAACATAATGGGAATAAAAATAATGAAACACAACTAGCTGCGAATTTTCTTCTTCTCCTTTTCACCTATCTAACATAAACCTCTCCCTTTTGACGCTTTTATTTAATTTAGTGAAATCCCCACGCACACTCTCACATCGCCATTTGGTTTTGGCACCACCAGAAGAGGTGATCACCATTCCGTTGACCTAATGATTGGCGAAATAACTTTATACCTCACCAAGGGCGTCCGCAGGATTTTTTGCAGGGGGGGCAAGGATTTTTTTCAGGGGGGGCAAGTCACTTCCAGATAAGTTAAAAAAAAACGTATTTTGATATTAATAATGTTATACATCTCTTAGTATTTAAAGCTTTCTCACCGCGGCAAGGTGGATGTATACTGTGAAAGGTTTTTTTGTATTTTTTTTTTGTTTTATACATTTTTTGTATCATTTTAATTTTCCAGGGGGGCAAGTGCCTGGTTGCCCCCCCTGCGGACGCCCATGTACCTCACCATCTTTTCTATTGCCTGTTTCGTTTTTTCATTTAAGGGAATTGGAATTTTCCTTGGAACTTTCAAAGAATATGGTAATGAATTTTTTTTTAATACTATTTTATATTCCTCTTTCATCAATCCTTCAAATAACATAGGATATATATAGGCTAGCATGTTTAAATTTGTAATTGCTGGCCTTCCTAACAAAGGTTCGTTGAGACCTTCAACCACGAAAACCTCTTCACACGATTTATATGATTTTCAATTCAACATTAATTTTACTTTGCCCAAAACATTTAACACCTTATTTCCTGCACCAAGAAGACGCTTCACGGGCTTTGTTAAATTTACATTTTTCATCTTTTTAAAAACACTATTTGGCAAACAGGTAGCATCTGGGCCTGTGTCTAATTTAAATTTAATAACTTGTCCTTTTATCTCCATACTGTATAAACACACCAAGGGCAAGAATTACTTTCACTCAAGTGAATCTATGATTAAGTTTTCACTAATGTTTTTATCGCTCGAAATTTCATTTCCAATTCTATTATTCTTGCAAACTCTTCCCCAATGACCCCGCCGCCTTCCACATTTATAACAGCTGGAATTATTAGCAGGACACTGTTTGGGAAGGTGCCTTATATTTTGCCCACACCTAAAACAAGAAAAAGATTTAAATTTATTTTTATTTAAACTATCCTTAGGTTGAGGTTCAGACGTTGAAGAATTTGTTTGTTTATTTTCAATTTTTACTTTCTCGTGTAGAATATAAAGAGAAAGTATTGTAGGTAATATAAATTATACACAAGGTTATTTGTTTCAATTCATTTTATTGACTTAATACGCATTTCGACACTATGTGAGTCATCTTCAGAAGTTCATCTGACAATTTTTCTGTGGCCGGGCGAGGGTTGAGTTCTTAGTTGGGTGGGGGTTCAGGTAGACCAATTAGGTGCGTGTTGGGAGGGGTTGAACCTTAAGCCCCTCCCAACACGCACCTAATTGGTCTACCTGAACCCCCACCCAACTAAGAACTCAACCCTCGCCCGGCCACAGAAAAATTGTCAGAAGAACTTCTGAAGATGACTCACATAGTGTCGAAATGCGTATTAAGTCAATAAAATGAATTGAAACAAATAACCTTGTGTATAATTTATATTACCTATTTAAATATGATTCAACTAGTGCCAACGGTCGCCAGTATCAATTTAATAAGAAAGTATTATCGTAAAAAAATTCGACTTGGAGATTTGGATGTTTCTCCACGTTTTAGACCTTCCTGAGTCCAAAAATCTTCAAAAGATAACTGCGTTGCACCGGCGCAGGATTGCACGATTCGCGAATTGCGCCAACGTGCTAAAACACTTCACACTCCTACCATTCTCCTCCACGGCACTGCCGTTAGGTATTACTTCGTGGAGGCTGGTTAGCATTTACGCTATTCCCCTGATTGTGCTGCAACTTCCGTTTCTTGTCTTCGAAGTTCAAGCTGGATATGTATTATCCGTCGTTCGCTTTCTTTCCAGTTTTCCTCTGATTGCAACATAAACGCCATAATGTTATCCGCATCCACGTCTACTCTCCTACCGTCCGTGAAGCGTGGACATTGAAATGTCTTCCTTGCATGACAGACACTCCGGACAGAAAGGCGAGTTGTCATGACCAAACCTATACAGGTACTCTCGATATCCACCGTGACCAGAGAGGAATTGAGTCAATATCTGTGTGTGTGTGAACAGGATTGCTTAAAAACCAAAGGAGCTAGATCGATGAAATTTGGTATATGCTCCTTACATTAAAATTGTAGATTTATATCAACTTTTGGAGTAAATATTTCACCTGGAAGTAGTAATAAGTTATTTCAAAAATTTTGAAATTTACAATTTCTTTGTTATATTATAATAAAATACTCAATTTTTAAAAAGTTTTTATTGTTTGATATTTTTCCGAAAACTGAATAGTTTTTGAAATAATTACAGAAGAAAAAGA
>JAKCPI010025394.1:0-12538 GCA_023213315.1 Euborellia annulipes | reverse complement strand
TTGTTAATTAATATCAATATTGTTTTATTTTCATAATAAGGTCATTAAGACAATTATTAAACCATTATTTTATTTCTTGAAATCTTTAAGATCAAATTTCAAGATTATTTGAGATTTTATGTTGAGATACGACAGGGTGTCTCAAAAAAATCAACTCACACTTCGAATGATGAGAAAAACATTATTTATGAACATAGGGTGAAATGGAATAACCTCGTATACAGAAGACAAATGTAATTGAAGAATCATGTTCGCAAATGTTCAAATTATAGAAATTGAATATTTTTTATAAGCTGTAGTATTATGTTCAAGATAATAAGGGAATAATTTCCAAAAAGAGAATGCAGCCAAGTTTATTTTCATTTGAATTTAATAAAAATTCTTAATCACTTGCTGTCGTTTCGGTTCGGGTTTGAACCTATACTACCATAATAGTTTGAATGTATTGTTTAAAAACATAAAGACAAAATCACAGGTATGATAAATTAATTTAATAAGTCTCTTCAAATGATTTGTAAAACAAAACATCTTTTGTATTATTTTCCATGTTTATAACTCCGATGATGGTTCAAACCCGAACCGAAACGTCAGCAAGTGATTAAGAATTTTTATTAAATTCAAATGAAATAAATTTGGCTGCATTCTTCTTTTGGAATTATTCCTTATTATCTTGTTCAAATTATGACCATTATTGTCCAGGCAAAGCTGAAACTCTGCGCGTTCCCTAGACCTCACGCCCATGGACTTCTTTTTTGTGGGGATTTCTCAAAGACAAAAGTTTATCACACCAAGCAATTGATGCAATGAAATTGGAAATTGAAAGACAATGTCGCGATATTCATAATGACCTGTTTCGTGACGTTTACGAATCCCTTTGTGCGCGTTACCAGCGTTGTCTGGACAATGGTCATCAATTCGAATATTTGCGAACATGATTCTTCATTTACATTTATTTGTCTTCTGTATTCGAAGCTATTCCATTTCACTCTATGTTCATAAATATAATGTTTTTCTTGTCATTTGAAGTAAGTACATTTTTTGAGACATCCTGTATATATGTTACGCCGAATCGACGAAATTGCTTATTTCATGAACTCGGCAAAATTTTGCAAGGCCTCTGCCTCTTCGTGAACTCTGCGTTCACGAATTAGGCAATAATTTTTCTTAGTTTTGCCTATTTCACGAAAAAAGCAGCCATTTGTTTTTTCGGGGTTTTTCGTTTCTCGATTATATTTATCACCTAAAGAAACTTGTACAATGCAATCTTGGTTGAGATAATTAATAAAAAAAAGAGTAAAATAAATTAAAATTTATTTATTTATCAAACTGTCAGTGTAAGGTCAAGTCCCCTAGTGTCGGCCTTCGGTTCGGTTAGCACGGTCCAAAACCGTTCAGTTCGAAGCGATTGAATGCCTTGGGCTGCTCATTTTTATTTTTTAAGTAACATCCAATCGCTTTGAACTGAACGGTTTTGAACCGAAGCCGAGAAAATTCCTTAGTTGTTTTAAATTTTACTTTTCTAAAGGAGACCTTAAGACCAACCCCAAAGTCGGGACCCCTCAAGTTGTTTTAAATCATATTCGAATCCCCAACCGAGAATCCTCAGATAATATTTTAAGAGTATTTGTTTTCGTTTCAGACAAGTTTTATTTGTTTATTGAACTTAACCTCTAATACTGACAGTGCAATTTTAAAGGATCTTTATTTGTCTCGATATCCTTTACTAGCACAATTGACAATATCACAAAATTTTCGCATCTACGGATCCCTTAAATAAATAAAAAACAAACATAATCACATAAAACGTTATGTAAAATAGTTGAAATATGTAAATCAGGCGCCATATTGACTTGTTCATTCATACTATCTATCTATTGTTCAATGTGTGCGCAAGAATAGTTGCCGTTTTCGTGAATTAGCAAACTTTGTGCCAATTCGCGAAATGGTATAAATTGCATACGTGAACTCGGCACAGGGCTTGCCGAATTCACAGAAACGGCAAAATTTTGCCGATTTTATGAAATAAGCAATTTCGTCGATTCGGCGTAACATATATATATCGTAGACAGATCGTGAAATTAGACAGTTCATGAACTGTCTAGACATTTCACGAACTCAGCCAGATCGTGTAATGGTCAAACAGTTACATCATCTGGCTAAAAATTTTAGACAGTTCATGAAATGCAATTGGGCCTTAGACAGATCGTGTAATGCTCGAGAATTACATGAAATGTCTAAATTTTTAGCACACAGCTGTTTTACCGATCGTGCAATATTTGAGGACATTGAATTACTGAAAAGGAGACAACTGAAAAAGATAAAATATTAATTAAAATAGCTACTTTTATTTATCATTTATTTACAAAGATTAAAATATAAAACCTTTCGTCCTTTATTTCATTTTTAATGTATTATTTAATTAAATTTTTATTTATTAACGCAGTAAATGGTTTTTAGATGATTTTTCAGCGTAATAACTGTCTAGCCTGACATAAAACTGATCTCTGTGATTATAACTTGTGTTGCAAGTGTTGCACTCACTGTCACTGACCATTATGTCAAATTATTATAAATTTAAATTGTCAGTTAACGAGATATGTTTATTTACTTAGAAATGTTTTTTTAGTAGTTAGAAGCAATAAATAAATAACAATAAATCACAGTATAAGGTTACAATCCGATAATTGAATTGTTTTCGATATCTTTATTTGCTTTACAAAAAGTACACGATCCAAAACTTAAGATAACCAAAAACTTTGACAATTCATGTAACTGTTTGAACCATTACACGATCTGCTGCAGTTCATAAATGTCTAGAGTTCATGAACTGTCTAATTTCACGATCTGTCTACGACATATACAGGCTCTGTTTATTTAATATATGGCAAAAATTCAAGAGTGTATTCACAAGAGTCCTAAGGCTTTCAAGAATATTGACACTTTTGATGATTTTCTTTTTTTTTTTTTAATCCGAATTGTTTCGAAAATACACGACGAAAAAAATTTTGTATGTTTGATTTATGGCATGCTCGATTCTCCAACTTGACTCATAAAAAAAATTGGTCCCGCAAAATGACATGTCTGTCTTCGGTCTTCAGAGATTCGCTCAATCTCGTGAAAGAATAAATCAACTGCGCCAGTTGAGCTTTGCCCCCTCCGTGCCTAAGGATTCTATACGCCGCTTGCTTTTCTAGTTATTTTATCCACAAAGCAATTTTTTTTATCATTTCGGTTGCTGTGGTCATTTCTCTTTTTAAATTTATTAAACTTTATTTTTAATACAGTATATGAATGACTTCCGGTGGGTGTTCAACGGCCTTGTTTGTTGTTGGCCAGCTATCCCGATTTTCAGGACCACTTTCAAGTAATTTTCTCAATTATTTATGATTGAAAAAAGTGTACAAGAAAAATGGTTGATGATAAATTACGACTCCCAGTGCATTATTTTAATACTAAAATCAGACTATTCGTTAATGGAAATATTTTATTTGAAATTTTCCAGACTCTTGAGAAGGGCAAATATTCAGCGACCGACTTTTACGTGTACCACATGCCCCTTGGACCCGGCGAAAAAGATTTGCTCATTTTGACTGATAAACGAGCACTTTATTTAACACGGAATGATTTATTTGGAGCCTGGCAAGTTGAATGGGATCTTAAATGGAACACAATGACGCCCGATGGTCCAAAAATCATGGACAATGGTGTTCTCTTATCCACGACGGAATCCAAGAAAAAGGTTTTAGGACTTTTTGGCTCATCATCGTCAGGAAAATTGATTCTACTTAAAGATGATGCAAAGAAGAAGGTAAAAAAAAAAATCTTTTTAATTATTTGTAGATTTACTAATAATAATAATAAATATTTCAGGTACTTCATGACAAGATCGTTGAAATATTAAAGAAAAACTGAAAATATATAGGCTAAAGCATCGCTTAAATATATTTATCTATTTAAATTGTATATAGATAAATATATATATATATATCTTTATTAATATACCTATATATAAAACACTTTAATAGCTTGTTATGCTTGGAAAAAAAATTATAAATCCAAATGCCAGGGCCTATTTACTTATAATACAAAACTTAATAAAAAAAAAAAGATGACTTGTCAGGCTAGTCAAATTTTTATTTATATAGTTATATATAAATATTTTAGATTTTGAAGCTTTTTTTTTTGAACTTTTTGAATGTATATTTTTTTATAAAATCCCAAAATTGTTAAGTTTCATATTTATCTAACATTTGTTAATCAATATTTAGTTGGACTTTTGTTTGTTTTTTTTTTTGTATTTATGTACCTAACTATGTTATATAAGATGAAATGCTTCCGTGATATTTAAAAAAAAAGAAAAGAAAAAAGAATCAATATCAAAGACATCTTTTCAAAATGCCCAGAAAAAGGCTTTTGTTAAAAAAAAAAAAATAGAAAAAAATTATATTTTTATAATAGATTATAGAAATTTATTTTTTCATTTGGTATTCAGAAAAAGAGAAAAAAACTCGCATACTAAAAGAAAAAATAAATTTGACTAGATAATTTTATTGAATTGATTTATACAAATGTTTTTTTTTTCTCTCTCTTATGGTATTTGGATATATTTTATAATATTTTTCATTTTTATACATTGATATAGAATTTTTTTTTTTATTTTAATGGGCATTTATATTTATTTAGCAGCTTTCATTCTAAAAAAAAGACAGATTCAGGGTCAATTACAAAACAAATTTTAATTTTTTTAATAATCGACAGAATTTTTAATTTTATTTATTATTTATTTATAAAAAAAAATAAAACCCTGCTTAGTGATTTTTGATTAAGATCATGAATATACTTTATTTTTTATAAGATAATACTAGACTAATAATAAGATAATATAAATGAACCAAATTCGTTTTATTTGTTGATGTCAAAAATGCTTTCTGAATAATATTAAATAATAAAAAAGTCAAATTAACTCTTTCTCTATTTCACTTTTGCTTGGAAAATGTTATAATACTTATATATTTGTTTTATGTTTATAAAATAATCATGCATACCCACACCCACACACAAATGTATGAAAAAAAAAAAGATTTTTTTTTTTTGTAATCACACATTTATATTTTTTGCTTTTTATTAAATAAATCTCTGATATTAAAATTTTTTTTTTTCATTTATTTTTATTTTTCCTTAATATCTGGATAGAAGACCATCCAATGAGGGTTTATTGAAATTATTTATTAAATTATATTATACCGATAACAACAGTAGGACGTTCTATATATTATATATATATATTAATGTATATATACATGTCGTAGACAGATCGTGAAATTAGACAGTTCATGAACTGTCTAGACATTTCACGAACTGCAACCAGATCTTAATGGTCAAACAGTTACATGATCTGGCTAAAAATTTTAGACAGTTCATGAAATGCAATTGGGCCTTAGACAGATCGTGTAATGCTCGAGAATTACATGAAATGTCTAAATTTTTTAGGCAACAGCTGTTTTACCGATCGTGCAATATTTGAGGACATTGAATTACTGAAAAGGAGACAACTGAAAAAGATAAAATATTAATTAAAGTAGCTACTTTTATATATCATTTATTTACAAAGCTTAAAATATAAAATCTTTCGTCCTTTATTTCATTTTTTTAATGTATTATTTAATTAAATTTTTATTTATTAACGCAGGGTAAATGGTTTTTTTTAGATGATATTTCAGCATAATAACTGTCTAGACTGACATGAAACTGATCTCTGTGATTATAACTTGAAGTGTTGCACTCACTGTCCATTATGTCAAATTATTATAAATTTATATAAAAATGTTGTCAGTTAACGAGATATGTTTATTTACTTAGAAATGTTTTATTTAGTTAGTTAGAAGCAATAAATAAATAACAATAAATCACAGTATAAGGTTACAATCAGCTGATGTTGAGTTTTTTTCGAGATCTTTATTTGCTTTACAAACAGGGATGGGCAAGTTACTCGATTTTGAGTAACGAGATACAAAATACCAATTACTTCAGATTTTTGTAACGAAATACAAGATACCAATTATTCACGGGTTTGTGTAACGAGATACAAGATACCAATTACGTATTTCAAATACATTGAAAATACCAATTACAAACAAATTTTTCCTTGATTTTAAAATACTTTTTGGAGGGGTAAATCTGGAACTAGAGCCCTGCACGGGTACGGGTTGGCCCGTAGGCCCGTTACCCGCCCGGCCCGCGGGCTTTGGAAGCCATGAAAAAATTACGGGCGGATACGGGAGGGTAGCAAGTCTAAATAAACGGGTTCGGGCGGACGGGCATGCAAATGAAATTTTATTTAAAAATTACTAGACATTCGTTCATTCATTCACTAAATCTCGGGCGGGTATGGGCGGGTTTGAAAAAATTCCGGGCGGGCCTGAAGAATGGTAAAAAATTACGGGCCGGGTACGGGAGGCAAGTCAAAAAAAAAAATACGGACACGGACCGGTCCGGGCCAAAAAAAAATCGGCCCGTGCAGGGAGGGCTCTATCTGGAACCCTAAATAAATTTAGTTTAGGAAAGTGGCAGTTAAACTTATATTGGAGAATACCTTTGGAAAATCGAAAACAATAAAATTATTCATGACACTAAAAAAATTTATTTATAAAAATATGAAAAGGTTTCAAAAAACCAAGTTTTCAAAAAGTTTTGTCGGATAATCTGGAACTTGATGGAGAATAAATAAACCCGCAAATGAAAACAATCTTTCAACTGGGGCAGAAGAACAAAGATTTAGTCGTTGAGAGCTGGTTGAACGAAAAAAGCAAAAAAAGTTTTTTAACGAAGAGTGAAAATTTGGCGGTTTGATTGACTTCTCTTTACTGGTTTTTACTAAGATTCGGAGCACAGAACCCACACGACGATTACATACAGTAATATTAAATAAATTAAAACGATTTCAGCTCCCTCTGCAAGATTCTTATACGGCGGCAAATTAAAAAAAAAAAAAAAGTATTTGGTATCTCGAATTTCAGATACCAATTACTAAAAAATGTAACGAAATACAAGATACCAATTACTTTGCCAATTCTGTAACGAGTTACAAGATACCAATTAATATTGTATTTGGTATCTTGTATTTCAAATACATGTAACTGATTAACGCCCATCGTGTACTGTTTGTAAATTACAAACAGTACACGATCGGCAAAACTGCTGTTAGGCAGTTCATGAACTGCCTAAAAAATTTAGACATTTCATGTAATTCTCGAGCATTACACGATCTATCTAAGGCCCAATTGCATTTCATGAACTGTCTAAAATTTTTAGCCAGATCATGTAACTGTTTGACCATTACACGATCTGGCTGCAGTTCGTGAAATGTCTAGACAGTTCATGAACTGTCTAATTTCACGATCTGTCTATGACATATATATATTTTTATCACGGACGGATTAAAGGGGGGGGGGCGGAGGGGGCGATTGAAAAAGTTTTAAAAACTAGTCATCTAAAGAAATTATGATTTTTAGTCTTAAATAAAATATTATTTTTACAATATTTTAAACTCTCAATTCAAGTCACAAATGAACGGTGCTAGTATTTGAAGAAATTATTTGAAAAAAAATCTGGTGTGACTGGCGCACAGCACACAACTTTCTCTTACCTTCGGTAATCGAAAGTTGTGTACTGTGCTGTCACTCCAGATTTTTTGTGTCGACATGTATTTAGTTTCCGACAGTATGGTACATTCGATTTTCAAGATGTAAAATTTATAAGTATGGCAAAATGTTTATATTTTGTTACCATGGCAACCATTTCTCCTATCTTTTCTATGGAGTACAAGAGTAAAGTGGTCTTCCAGAAGATTTCAATCACAAAATGAGAATATACATTTTAAAGAGCAACTAAAAAATAGTTGATATATTAATTTTAAAAAAAATCGTTGGAGCAAATTTTGAGAAAATCGAAAAAAACTGAAAAAGTGCATCAGTAAAGTACTAGTACTTTTTGGTCGATTTTGTTCAAAAGCTTCGTGTCACGTCCCATGGGGGTGTCTAACTTAAATATAAAATTTCAACCTCCTAGCTCTTTTCGTTCTTGAGATATTTTGTTCACAGACAGACAGACAGACAGACAGACAGACACACACACACACAGACAGACCATGTCGCGAAAACCACTTTTTTGGATTCAGGGGACCTCAAAACGTGAAGATCCATCAAAATCTCGACATCGAATTTTTGACATGAAACCAATACTTTCTCTCTCTATATATTAACATATATATAGAGGTACGAGAAAGTAATTATCATCTCCCCAGAGAAGCCATCCTGCAAATAGGATCGTCCAACCAACCGCCGCCCCCTACCGAAAATCGCATCACGTCCCATGAAATGCAACAAAAATTTATTTGTTTAATATTTGGCTGCATCCTCTTTCCTATTGGCCATAGATGCAGAAAAAGACCTTAAATAAAAATTAAAAAAAAAAAAAAAAAAACGCCCCCCCCGACAAAATAGCATTAATCCGCCCCTGATAACAACCGATGTAGAAAAATTTTTTAAATGAAAATGTAAAAATTAAAATTTTACAGAAATTTAAAAGACTCTTCCATGTGGCAAATTATTAATAATTGATTAAATTCTCTCAAAATGAAAAATAGAAATGTTGTCATATCACACAATAATGGAATTAAGTTTTAGGGAATATATTAAACTGGTGGGATTTATAAAAAAATAATTCGCTAATGTCTGTCTGTCTGTCCAATCTTAACACACTCTATTTGGGCAACTTCCCGTTAGAATTTTGAAATGAAATTTTTTATGCTTAAAGAGGATCTTCTAGGGATGATTGGAAAATTATTTTCATCCCGAAATTCCTATAACTTTCGAACTTCCAATTAGTCCCAAGAATTCCTCTACGCTCGGTGACATAAACCTCTCCCTTTTGACGCTTTAATTTAATTTAGTGAAATCCACGCACACTCTCACATCGCCATTTGGTTTTGGCACCACCAGAAGAGGTGATCACCATTCCGTTGGCCTAATGATTGGCGAAATAACTTTATACCTCACCAACTTTTCTATTGCCTGTTTCGTTTTTTCATTTAAGGGAATTGGAATTTTCCTCGGAACGTTCAAAGAATATGGTAATGAATTTTTTTTAATACTATTTATATATTCCTCTTTCATCAATCCTTCAAATAAAATCGGATATATACAGGGATGGGCGTTAATCAGTTACATGTATTTGAAATACAAGATACCAAATACAATATTAATTGGTATTTTGTATCTCGTTACAGCATAGGCAAAATAATTGCTATCTTGTATTTCGTTACATTTTTTAGTAATTGGTATCTGAAATTCGAGATACCAAATACTTTTTTTTTTAATTTGCCGCCGTATAAAAAGTCTTGCAGAGGGAACTGAAATTTTTTCTAATTTATTTAATATTACTGTATGTAATCGTCGTGTGGGTTCTCTGCTCCGAATCTTACAATTGTTAGTAAAAACCAGTAAAGAGAAGTCAATCAAACCGCCAAATTTTCACTCTTCGTTAAAAAACTTTTTTGCTTTCTTCTTTCAACCAGCTCTCAACGACTAAATCTTTGTTCTTCTGCCCCAGTTGAAAGATTGTTTTCATTTGCGGGTTTATTCATTCTCCATCAAGGTCCAGATTATCCGACAAAACTTTTGAAAACTTGGTTTTTTTTGAAGCCTTTTCATATTTTTATAAATAAATTTTTTTTAATATCATGATTAATTTTATTGTTTTCGATTTTCCAAAGGTATTTTCCAATCAGCGTTGGGCGAATTGTCTACTTTACTTTGTCTACGCGTAGACAATGTATGTAGACAAATGAACAATATCCATGTAGACAAAGTAGACAATGTAGACAATTAAAATTTAAAAATTTGGCGGGACTAACAACACCATAATTTTTTATGTATCGTCATAAATATAATTTTTTGATACTAATATACACGAAATCAATAGGTAAAGAGTGATTTTACAATTTTTCTATTCTCGCTTAAAGTGGAATATCAAATATAGCGAGATATTGAGTGAAAAAGAAACATCTGCCAGCGTTGATAATGGCGGTATTCTTAATTTTAAGTGACTTTTATTTGAATTAGATATTAGAAGCTGGATTATGCAGGGTTTTTTTTTTTTTTTTTTTTGCAAAAAAGACACACTGCAACATATTATTCATTTTGTTTCCCTAATTCAAATTTTAATCAATTAAAATGTCTGTTTATTGGTCTCCAGCGTTTAGACATTTTTATGTATATGAATTTCTAGGCTGTTTCTAGAAATGACAGATCACTGATCTGAGATGAGAACCAATGAAAACAAGCGTTGAGCCATTTGTCTACATTGTCTACTTTGTCTACGCATTTGTCTACGTCATGAAGTAAACAAATCAAAATATGCTTAATTTGCCCAACACTGTTTCCAATATAAGTTTAGCTGCCACTTTCCTAAACTAAATTTATTTAGGGTTCCAGAATTACCCCACCAAAAAGAATTATAAAATCAAGGAAAAATTTGTTTGTAATTGGTATTTTCAATGTATTTGAAATACGTAATTGGTATTTTGTATCTCGTTACACAAACCCGTGAATAATTGGTATCTTGTATTTCGTTACAAAAATCTGAAGTAATTGGTATTTTGTATCTCGTTACTCAAAATCGAGTAACTTGCCCATCCCTGGATATATATAGGCTAGCATGTTTAAATTTGTAACTGCTGGCCTTCCTAACAAAGGTTCGTTGAGACCTTCAACCACGAAAACCTCTTCACACGATTTATATGATTTTCAATTCAACATTAATTTGCCCAAAACATGTAACTCCTTATTTCCTGCACCAAGAAGACGCTTCACGGGCTTTGTTAAATTTACATTTAACATCTTTTTAAAAACACTATTTGGCAAACAGGTAGCATCTGGGCCTGTGTCTAATTTAAATTTAATAACTTGTCCTTTTATCTCCATACTGTATAAACATACCAAGGGCAAGAATTACTTTCATCAAGTGAATCTATGATTAAGTTTTCACTAATATTTTTATCGCTCGAAATTTCAATTCCAATTCTATTATTCTTGCAAACTCTTCCCCGATGACCCCGCCGCCTTACACATTTATAACAGCTGGAATTATTAGAAGGACACTGTTTGGGAAGGTGCCTTATATTTTGCCCACACCTAAAACAAGAAAAAGATTTAAATTTATTTTTATTCAAACTATCTTCAGGTTGAGGTTCAGACGTTGAAGAATTTGTTTGTTTATTTTCAATTTTTACTTTCTCATATAGAATATAAAGAGAAAGTATTGTAGGTAATATAAATTATACACAAGGTTATTTGTTTCATCCCATTTTATTGACTTAATACGAATTTCGACACTATGTGTGTTATATTCAGATGTTTACAAATAACTGACAATTTTTCTGTGGCCGAGCGAGGGTTGAGTTCTTAGTTGGGTGGGGGTTCAGGTAGACCAATTAGGTGCGTGTTGGGAGGGGTTGAACCTTAAGCCCCTCCCAACACGCACCTAATTGGTCTACCTGAACCCCCACCCAACTAAGAACTCAACCCTCGCCCCGCCACAGATAAAAATTGTCAGAAGAACTTCTGAAGATGACTCAAATAGTGTCGAAATGCGTATTAAGTCAATAAAATGAATTGAAACAAATAACCTTGTGTATAATTTATATTACCTATTTAAATATGATTCAACTAGTGCCAACGGTCGCCAGTATCAATTTAATAAGAAAGTATTGTAATCGTAAAAAAATTCGACTTGGAGATTTGGATGTTTCTCCACGTTTAAGACCTCCCTGAGTTCAAAAATCTTCAAAAGATACCTGCGTTGCACCGGCGCAGGATTGCACGATTCGCGAATTGCGCCAACGTGCTAAAACACTTCACACTCCTACCATTCTCCTCCACGGCACTGCCGTTAGGTATTACTTCGTGGAGGCTGGTTAGCATTTACGCTATTCCCCTGATTGTGCTGCAACTTCCGTCTCTTGTCTTCGAAGTTCAAGCTGGATATGTATTATCCGTCGTTCGCTTTCTTTCCAGTTTTCCTCTGATTGCAACATAAACGCCAAAATGTTATCCGCATCCACGTCTACTCTCCTACCGTCCGTGAAGCGTGGACATTGAAATGTCTTTCTTGCATGACAGACACTCCGGACAGAAAGGCGAGTTGTCATGACCAAACCTATACAGGTACTCTCGATATCCACCGTGACCAGAGAGGAATTGAGTCAATGTCTGTGTGTGTGTGAACAGGATTGCTTAAAAACCAAAGGAGCTAGATCGATGAAATTTGGTATATGCTCCTTACATTAAAATTGTAGATTTATATCAACTTTTGGAGTAAATACGTCACTTGGAAGTAGTAATAAGTTTTTTTCAAAAATTTTGAAATTTTCAATTTCTTTGTTATATTATAATAAAATACTCAATTTTAAAAAGTTTTTATTGTTTGATATTTTTCCGAAAACTGAATAGTTTTTGAAATAATTACAGAAGAAAAAGAG